>CATNEM010000095.1:1050000-1052204 GCA_950096795.1 Macrostomum cliftonense | reverse complement strand
TATTAATTACTACTAATACTGTTGTAGCACAAAAAGAAATTCAATTCAATTCATCTATAACCCTCGAATTGTAAAAATTCAGCTTAATATTTATAATAAAATTTGACTGTTTGAAGCTGCTTTAGAAATGGGGAAGCTACTTTTTTTCAATTTTTGACAGCTTAATAGGAAATTGTTAGCTGTGCTTTGGGAAATCTAAAGTATGATGCTTTTTTTTGTAGATCGGTAAACAGAATTCGCCTTGATTTTTATCTAATAATGTATACCACTAAAAATATAAAAAACTTATTTTCAAGCTAAGAAGCCGACTCTGATAAATGCACCGCCGTAAAATAAATCGATTAAAAGCAAAATTTGATGAAAATATGTTTTTCTTTACTTCAACTAATTTATCGGCGCATTCAATTTATACTTTGGATAAAGCTGCGCCAATCGGTAAATTATTGCTTTGAAAAAAATTCTTCGATCCTTATAAAAGCGTGACAGTTAACTTTATGCTTTTTTAATATTTATATTACTTAACAATCAAAAACAAAACCCGAACAAAATAGTAAAAGGTAAGTATAAAGTTAATATTTTGCACTAAGATCAGAGTTTAAATATTTTTATTCTTGAGTATACGGCTCGTATATTTACCTATTTTTTTATCAATAAAACGCAGAAAAATCACGACTACACTACTTAGGTTTTACAGTAAAGTAGTATGTATTGATAGTTGCTAAGATTCGATTTAGACGGGTGAGATTTTTGCGAAAAAAGTCTTTTCTTTATGGAGAGAAAATTTATATATGCAGGTATATGAAGCGTCCATCTATAATCACTAACATCAAAGGACAAAAAATTTACTAGAGGATACATTTAGTAGCTTCTGCTCTAACTGCTGAATCCATTACAGTAACGAAAGCGTCCTAAAAAGCGTAGAAAAATAATTTGTAAGATGTCAAATTCCTTACGTATATAAGGGTAAAACTGCAACCAATGGAAAAAACATGAAAAGTTATCAGTAGGCGATAGAAAGCGTAAGCAACGATAAGCAACCGGCAAAATCAACATAGTCAATCTGCCACTGTTAAGCAACCAGTTAGACACCTACAAAAACTGTCGGCAACAGCGAGCAAGTCTTATGAATCATTAGCAAGGATATTACATTTATAGCAAGCTCATCAATCATCAGAAACCGTCAGCAACCGTCAGCAACTGTCAGCAACCGTCAGAAACCGTCAGAAACCGTCAGCAACCGTCAGTTGCAGGTCCTGTCGATCAGGTCGATCCGCACCGACCCGTTCGAAGCCGAGTTGCCTCCCGTGGCGCCGCTGCAGGCAGCTCCGGCGCAAAAAGAGCCGCCGCCTCCGCCGGCCGTGTCCTCTTGGACTCCGGCTCCGCCTCCGCTGTAGCCTCCGCCGCCGCCGCCGGCTCCTTCAGCCGCTGTTCCGCCGCCGCCTCCGCCAAAGCCGCCGTCAGCGCTGGAGCCGCCGCGACCGCCCCTCCAGCTGTCGGTGCGGCTGCCGCCCTGCTCGCCGCAACGGCTGTCACGGCGAGCCATGGCCGCCTTGCCGAACCAGCCAGCTCCGGGACCGGCGTGATTGTAATCGCTCGGAGTTCTGCCGACGTCAGCGAAGCCGGGCTGTCCGTTAGATCCGCCGCGTCCCTGTAGGAGGTGGACCACCAGCACACGGTGTCGGCGCCGTTGGGTCCACTCTGGCCGGGGACACCTGTGGTAAAAGTTGGAGTCAGAAAAATAGTCACTATGTTGGGTATGGAGTTTTAATCCTTACTCTACAAATGGGCGAAGGCTCAAATATTTTTACTTTGCTGAACCATTTATTCGTGCTATAAAAAGCGCTGCTACGAGCTACCACCGATTTTCCATCTTGTGGCTGATACCTTACGAGCAGAGAAAAAACACAAAAGCAAGATCCAATTATCTTTATTATTTTAAAGTGCACATTTACGGGTACTTGTACCGTTTCTTCTTTAACTTATGGTATGATTAGCTTCAAACTGGGTATCGTTGTGAAGGCAGGCATTAAGTTTGGTGACATACCGATGTTCAAACCTGATGTTGATCGACAATCGCCGAAATCAAAAATGGCCATTCTGGATCGCTTGTTGCAAAATTAACGCTTGAACGCGAGGCTTTAAGGGTCGCTTGCACCAAATCACACGAATATTGAACACAGGAATGATGTTAATATTTCCATCCA
>CATNEM010000095.1:1037500-1045000 GCA_950096795.1 Macrostomum cliftonense | reverse complement strand
GTTAAGCCAGGTCCAAAGTAAAGCAACAATATAAACCATAACAGACAGACAAACCTATCGTATCTTAAACCTGAAACCTCTTGCCTGCTTGCATTCAATACATCGACACTCGAGCGAAAACAATATGTTTAAGGAACTAGCAGCATCCGTCTTACGAGCGTCAAAAGTACGAAGTTGAGAGAGCACAGTTGCTCGTCTTTTCAAGCTGCTTCTGTCCAAATGATTTTCTGTTTTTGTTAAATGGGTCAAGCTTAGAAAACTACTGTTATGTAGCTCGAAGTAGGTTTCCCGTCGAAATCTGGATATCAATTTAGCATCTCTGTCCAAAACTTTGATGCATTACACCAAGCCCATAAATTGTAGTACATTAGCTTTTTTTGCGACTTTTTAAAATGATTTTTCTGCTCGCATCGTATCGGTGCAATGGCAGACGACTATTCAACTAGATGGTGGCGACCATCCTTCGCCTTCAGCTTCGAAGAAGAATCAATTTGCCGCTGAATCAGCGCTCAAGCAAATATTTAGTACGTTAATCTATCAGCCACCGATTCTATCTAAATACTGGCACATCTTCTGTAAGGTTGTTAGCATACAGCCCAGCTTACCAACAGACACACACTATGATAAGTTCGAAGAGGGTTTAGGTGGCCCCGGAACAGTTGTTAGGCATACGGCCCAGCTTTTAAGCAGACACACACACAATGATAAATTCAATGAGGGTTTAGGGTGGGACCCCAGCACAGTTCTTAGTAAACGGCTCAGCTTGTCAACAAACACTCATTGAACTTATCATTGTGTCTGTCCTGATGACATGCTGAGCCCGTTTAACTAACAGCTATGCTGGGTCCACCTAAACCCTCATCAAACTTATCATATCAGTGTGTGTCTGTTGGTAAGCTGGGCTGTATGGTAACAACTGTCCTGGGGTCCACTTAACCTCTTCGAACTTAATCATAGTGTGTGTCTGCTGATAAGCACGTCATTGCACTAACTCCCTTACAGAAGTAGATAGATTTCATCCATCTCCATGCCATCTCGCTCGAGCTCTGATTCTGCGCATATTGATTCTTCATTGAAGCTGAAGGCGAAGATGGTCGCCACCATTAGTGGAAGAGTCGTCTGCCATTTGCGCACCGATGCGATGCGAGCAGAAAAAATCATTTTAAAAAGTATTCGCAAAAAATCTAATGTACTACAATTTATGGGCTTGTGTAATGCCATCAACGTTTTGGACAGAGCTGAATTGATATCCAGATTTCGACGGGAAACCTACTTCGAGCTACATAGCAGTAGTTTTCTAAGCTTGACCCATTTAGCAAAAATAGCAATCATTTAGACAGAAGCAGCATGGAAAAGATCGAACAACTGTGCTGGGGTCCACCTAAACCCTCTTCGAACTTATCATAGTGTGTTTGTCTGCTGACAAGCTGAGCCGTTTACTAACAGCTATTCTGGGTCAGCCTAAACCCTCATTGAACTTATCATAGTGTGTCTGTTGGTAAGCTGCGCGGTATACTAACAACGTGTGCTGGGGTCCCACCTAAACCCTCTTCGAACTTATCATAGTGTGTTTGTCTGCTGACAAGCTGAGCCGTTTACTAACAGCTATTCTGGGGTCAGCCTAAACCCTCATTGAACTTATCATAGTGTGTTCTGTTGGTAAGTCTGAGCGGTATACTAACAACTGTGCTGGGGTCCACCTAAACCCTCTTCGAACTTATCATAATGTGTTTGTCTGCTGACAAGCTGAGCCGTTTACTAACAGCTATTCTGGGGTCCACCTAAACCCTCATTGAACTTATCATAGTGTGTCTGTCTGCTGACAAGCTCGGTGTTGTGCTAACATCCTACAGAAGGAGATAGATTCATCCATCTCCGAGCCATCTTCGCTCGAGCGCTGATTCTGCGCAAATTGATACTTTTTTTAAGCTGAAGGCGAAGTATGGCCGCCACCATTAGTCGAAGAGTCGTCATGCCATAAGCAACATGTCGACACGTGTAGAAAAAAAACATTTAAAAAATTGGTCGCGAAAATAGATGAAATTAGTATCATGATTTAAATGGCCTCATCAACACAGTTCACAGTTTCATATATCACACAGAACTTGTGGGTGTCTGCTACTAGGCTGGGTGTGTTACTATCAGCTTTACAGTAGTTTTTCCAGCATTTTCGAAACAGATTTATTTGCAAAATAAATTTGCTGGATATGATGGAATCATATTTTTCACGATTTTTCATTAATCTGTAATGGGCTTTGACGTCACAATGTCAATGGCAGACGGCTCATATAGTGACGTGTCCTTCGATTCATCCACTGAGTTTTGCTTCGAAAAAGAATCATTTTGCACCGAATAACAAATAAGTACAAATAAGTAGTACTCAAATCTTATCAGCCACTGAGTTTATCTAAATGCTGGCAACACTTCTGTAAGGTTGTTAGTACAACAACCTAGCCTACTAACAGACACACATTATGATAAGTTTGATGAGGGTTTAGATGGACAGCTGTTATTACACGGCTCAGCTTGTCAGCAGACAGACACACTATGATAAGTTCAATGAGGGTTTAGGTGGACAGCTGTTATTACACGGCTCAGCTTGTCAGCAGACAGACACACTATGACAAGTTCAATGAGGGTTTAGGTGGACAGCTGTTATTACACGGCTCAGCTTGTCAGCAGACAGACACGCTATGATAATTTCGAAGAGGGCTTAGGTGGACCGCAGCACAGTTTTACGATCTTATTCCATGGCGCTTATGTCTGCTTAATCCATTGCTAAATTGGTCAGGTATAGAAAACTACTGTTATGTAAGTCGAAGTAGGTTTCCCGTCGTAATCTGATGCAAATTAGGTATTACTGTCAAAAATATTGTCGATGTTTTACAAGATCACAAATCATTGCATTTTAATTCAATTAGTTTTGCCACTAATTTTCTAAGGTGCTAAATTCTACAAATCAACTAGTGCAAAATAATTTGTTCTAAAGTTAAATAGAGCTTTAATCAGTTTATATTCTCGTAGGGCTTTAGTTAAAAAATCATAGTTCTACTTTTTTATTTGCCTTATCTTCTGTAAAAGCAAGTGTAATTGAAGACCTCGTATGATGGGGTCCAGTTAAACCCTCGATAGACCACAATCGATTGATAGGTCCACCTATACCTACAGAAATGAATGGTCCACCTAAACGGGGTCCATGTAAACACAAAATATTTTAAGTTTAATTCTCTCGAACTGGAGCCTTCTCAAGTCTAATAAACAAACAGTGTGATGCCTTTGCATCCAAGTGGCATTAGTTTTGCCAGTTTTTTAAAGAAACTAGGTGGTCCACCTAACGCACGATCGAAACAGCAGTCCATGTAAACACACACACACACTGGTATATGTGTCTGTGTGTCTGTGTGTCTGTCTATCTGTCTGTCTGTCTGTCTGTCTGTCTGTCTGTGTGTCTGTCTGTGTGTCTGTCTGTCTGTCTATCTGTCTGTCTGTCTGTGTGTCTGTCTGTCTGTCTGTCTGTCTGTCTGTCTGTCTGTCTGTCTGTCTGTGTGTCTGTCTGTCTGTCTGTCTGTCTGTCTGTCTGTCTGTCTGTCTGGCTGTCTGTCTATCTGTCTGTCTGTCTGTCTGTCTGTCTGTCTGTCTGTCTGTCTGTCTGTCTGTCTGTCTGTCTGTCTGTCTGTCTGTCTGTCTGTCTGTCTGTCTTTCTGTCTTTCTGTCTGTCTGTCTGTCTGTCTGTCTGTCTGTCTGTCTGTCTGTCTGTCTGTCTGTGTGTCTGTCTGTCTGTCTGTCTGTCTGTCTGTCTGTCTGTCTGTCTGTCTGTCTGTCTGTCTGTCTGTCTGTGTGTCTGTCTGTCTGTCTGTCTGTGTGTCTGTCTGTCTGTCTGTCTGTCTGTCTGTCTGTCTGTCTGTCTTTCTGTCTGTCTGTCTGTCTGTCTGTCTGTCTGTCTGTGTGTCTGTCTGTCTGTCTGTCTGTCTGTCCGTCTGTCTGTCTGTCTGTCTGTCTGTCTGTCTGTCTGTCTGTCTGTCTGTCTGTGTGTCTGTCTGTCTGTCTGTCTGTGTGTCTGCCTGTCTGTCTGTCTGTCTGTCTGTCTGTCTGTATGTCTGTCTATCTGTCTGTCTGTCTGTCTGTCTGTCTGTCTGTCTGTCTGTATGTCTGTCTATCTGTCTGTCTGTCTGTCTGTGTGTCTGTCTGTCTGTCTGTGTGTCTGTCTGTCTGTCTGTCTGTCTGTCTGTCTGTCTGTCTGTCTGTCTGTCTGTCTGTCTGTCTGTCTGTCTGTCTGTCTGTCTGTCTGTCTGTCCGTCTGCCTGTCTGCCCGCCCGCCCGCCTGTCCCTCAGCCCCAAGCGCCACTCACTGCTCAGCGTGCGGCTGAAGCCGGGTAGCGGCAATGCGTTGCTCAGCTGCAGCCCAAAGTCTGGCGCCAGCCACAGCCGGTCGCCCTCCCCAGCGCCCAGCAGTCGGCGCGCGTGGCCGCAGCTCGGCTCGCTGCTGGTCCTGTCGAACAGCAGCAGCTGGCAGAGGCGGGCGGTGGCGCTCAGGCTGGCGGCGGCGCAGCTCCTGGCGCGGCACCTGGCGGCGCAGACGAGGGTGGACGTGGCGCCCGTGTGGTTCAGCAGGCAGCTCCTGGCGGACTCGTTCAGGCGATGGGGGCGCTGCGACGGAACTCAGCGGTGTCGGCGGCGGCGGTCTGGACGCAGCCACCTTGTAGACGAGAAAAAAGGTATTCTAATGATGGCAGGAGTATTTTTTGCGCATTCAATGCCGCGCACACAAAAGTACTACAGTGCGTCAGGAAGTTGATAGTTGACACGACAGCTTTTAGATTCAGACAATTGTGGAGACAGGCAGGGGAGCAGAGAAACTGAGGCGGGCTCTAATAAGGATGGATAGCCGAAAGTAACGAAGTCTTTTACTGACCAATGAGGCACAGAAGTACGGCTGTGACGGTAAAGACGGCACTTGTCATTGTTTTGCCTCCAAAATTGCCGGCGTGAGATAATTTTCGTTCGTTGAATCTGTTATAAATGGTCACGTCCAATTGCTTCGGGTTTCTTTAAAGTAAAGGAAAATTAAAGCAGAAATTAAACATGAATCAATCTGATTTAAGACTTAAATAGCCTAGAAATTTAATTATCAACTTACAGAAGTTAACCCGACCAGTGGGAAGAATCAGAAGCTTTTTATTTCCATGGAGACCTCGCTGCATCTCACCCATTGTTCATCCCATCGACGCGTTAACGAAGTGGCATGCACAATGCAATTCTGACAATTGGAAGTGTCCAGATCTATGCCGCAGTAACGCAATTGATACAGGAGCCTAATGGTGTCAAATAGTGTCAAATGGTGTCTATCTATCTATCTATCTATCTATCTATCTATCTATCTATCTATCTATCTATCTATCTATCTATCTATCTATCTATCTATCTATCTATCTATCTATCTATCTATCTATCTATCTATCTATTGTTTAGCAGCCTAATCAATTCGTAATGCAAGTTGAATTGATGATTAAAACTCTGCGCCCCTCGTTGCAAAAAGTGAATATAGCTGGGCTTGCATTGCACATTGAGCAATTTAAAATCCATATTGCATTGTTCTTACTTTAATTTTTTTCTAGCCGTCCTTTTTACTTCCAGAAAATTCCCAAATCTCGTAAGCTATCTTTCTGCCTCAAGATTCTTTCTGTTACCCGTAGCAACTACAGCAGAACTGAAACTCAAGTAACCTGAAACGCATAGTGCCTCGCAAAAAAGTCATTTTTGGACCGCCGCTTCAAATATGGAATACAATGCATCGGGTCGAATAATGAGTCCATTAGCAAATGGCTCGGCCAACTATTACGGCAGCAATCGAGAAGATTCTGCATAGATACGATCCTAGTCGTAGTCCAGTACGATTCCAATCGACAAAACCGCACTGAAGCTGCTACTCGCAATCCTCTGTTACTGGCTGACCTTGTCAAGCTAACCGTGGAGCCCACAGACTCTGACTAGCTGAGCGCGGAGTTCTCTATCTGACTCTGACTAGCTATTTTTGCACAATGAAAAAAGAGAGATAAAGATACTGCTTTACAACCATCAAGTTAGGGGCTCAAAGCCTAATAGTTACCATCTTATATTTCTCGATTTTTCATGAACGCAACAGAGAAAATAACGAATACACTACTGTTTCTTAGTTAAGTAGTATGCAAATTATAGCAGCTAGGAGTAGATTTAGACCAGAAAACTTTTGTAGGTTGAAAAGCTCTAATTTTTTATTCTAAAATAAATGTAATGATCAAGAAACTAAACTAAAGTACAAACCTTTTTATTTCAGACATAATACAAATTTTCAGACTTCATATAAATAATGATATGATGGTCACATACAAAGACCTTACCAGATTTGGCAACGTAAAAAAACCCCATCAAATCTCACGGCAGCCAAACCCGTCATCCTTGTTATGGGAAGTCACCAAACAGTGCAGCATGAAGAGCTAGAGAGAATTAATAGAATAAATAAATTTTAAAAAGTGGAAATTCCAGAAAAATTACTCTACTTTAAGAGCGATATTAATAACAAAGATATTTTTGGGCTGTTTTTGCTCCACCAGCTAGATCCACCGCCGCTACAAAAACGAATAAAAAACAGAGCAAAAAAGCTACGAGAAAACCAGCAGTAGGCACATTCTCTAGCTATCATTACTCGACACAAACGTTTATCAACCGAAAGCCAACGTCAAAATCACCTGCAACTGACAAAAAATTTTAGCGACCCTTAGCCAAAGCTGTCTGTCAGCAACCGTCAGCAACCGTCAGCAACCGTCAGCAACCGTCAGCAACCGTCAGCAACCGTCAGCAACCGTCAGAAACCGTCAGCAACCGTCAGCAACCGTCAGCAACCGTCAGAAACCGTCAGCAACCGTCAGCAACCGTCAGCAACAGTCAGAAACCGTCAGCAACCGTCAGAAACCGTCAGCAACCGTCAGAAACCGTCAGCAACCGTCAGCAACCGTCAGAAACCGTCAGAAACCGTCAGCAACCGTCAGTTGCAGGTCCTGTCGATCAGGTCGATCCGCACCAACCCGTGCGAAGCCCAGTTGGCTCCCGTGGCGCCGCTGCAGGCAGCTCCGGAGCAGAAGGAGCCGCCGCCTCCGCCGGCCGTGTCCTCTTGGACTCCGGCTCCGCCTCCACTGTAGCCTCCGCCGCCGCCACCGCCGAAGCCGCCGTCGGCGCTGGAGCCACCGCGTCCGCCCCTCCAGTTGTCGGCGCGGCTGCCGCCCTGCTCGCCGCAGCGGCTGTCACGGCGAGCCATGGCCGCCTTGCCGAACCAGCCAGCTCCGGGACCGGCGTGATTGTACTTGCTCGGAGTTCTGCTGACGTCAGCGAAGCCGGGCTGTCCGTTAGATCCGCCGCGTCCCCTGTAGGAGATAGACCATGAGCACACGGTGTCGGCACCTCGGGTTCCGCTCTGACCGTGGACACCTGTGGTAAAAGTTGGAGTCAGAAATATAGTCGGGTATG
>CATNEM010000095.1:800000-1027500 GCA_950096795.1 Macrostomum cliftonense | reverse complement strand
TTCTATCCTCCGTCCTCCTCCCCTCTCTTCCCTCCTCTCGACTGCCTTTTCCCTTTTCCTTTTCTTCGTCCTATCTCGTTAATCGTGTGTTCCAAAACTTCCCCTCTTTCATTTTTCTGCCTCTCTAGGCAGAACCTCATCCTCCCTCCTCACTTTACCTTTCCTCCTTTTCCTTTCCCTGCCTCCTCCCTTCTTTACCCTGCAATGCCCCCTTTCCCTCCCTTCTCCTCTTGTCTTCTTCCCTATCTTTCGCCCTATCCTATGTCTATCACCGGACCTCTTCTCTTCTTTCCCTGTCCCTTCGCTTCTCGTGAACCCTGTACTCTTCTCTTCCCTTTTCTTTTTTTTCTGTCTCGCATCTCCTCTCCTCTTATCTTGAGTCTTCACCTTGTCTTCTTTCTCGTCTTCTCTTTCCCTCTCTAAGAATTGCAAAAAAATTTAGTTTCTGTGATTTTATTCGCTGTTTTGGAACACAGACATATTCTATGTGAGGCAAAGAAATAGTAAGAAAGCTACATGTATTTGGATAATGCGAGGGTAGAAAAAACTTAGGAGAGGAGGAAAATGGAGAGAGGAAAGGAAGGGCTATAATGAGGCAGTTGGGGAGAAGAGAAAGAGAGGGGAGGGGAGCGGAGGAGGCAGAGAAAGGAAAAGGATGAAAGGTAAAGTGAGGGAGAGGATAATGTGACAGGTCATGGGGGGACAGAAGAGGTGAAGGTTCAGAAAAGAGGGGGAGAGAGAAGAAATGAAAGAGAAGTGTTGGAACACCATATGAATGAGAGCGGAGACGGAAAAGGACAAAGGGAGACGACAGGGAAGGCAGGGAAAGATAGAGCGGAGGAGAATGATGGAGGATTAGATAGAGGAGGGTAGAGAGTAGAAATGGGTCCTTAGAGAGAGAAATTAGGGGCAGAGACGGAGGCAAGAGAGATTAGAAAGGAGGGAGTGGAGGGGAGAAGATGCGACAGATGAAGGAAATAAGAGCAATGAGTTGGAGAGGACAGGGGATTGAAGGGGAGAAAGGTGACGAGGGGGACGAAGGGAGGGGGACGGGGGACTGAAGGTTCTGAATAGAGTGGTAAAGAAAAGAAAGGAAGTTTTGGAACACATAAATTTAAATTTTTCACATCTTAACAAACAAGCACATCCTTAATATTTACGGTCAAAAGTATAGAAAACTTTGAACTTCCTCCTTCTTCAAGGCAGGGACTTCTTGACTATACAGTCTAGTCATCTATATAGTCTAGTCTAGTCTTGACTATATAGTCAAGAAGTCCCTGCTTCAAGGCCTTACTCTCCTTAGCTATTATTCAAACATGCATGCAGAGTGGGAATGAGAGGACTGGGAAGAAGGGAGAAGAGGAGGAGTGGAGAGCTGAGTGGAGAGGGCGACAGGGGAGTATCGGCAGTTCGCTCCGCTGGATTTTTATTCAAATTTGTGAAACAATTGAAATAACTTCAGTGCTTGCTGCTTATCATTGCCGCTACGTTAGATCCCCTCCATAATCTGTCGCAAGGGAAATCAGTGTGCTAATAAAAGCATATTTTAATATGCAAGTAGATAGTTAACTGCTTAAAGACCTTTCGCATGAACACAGAGGACGAGAGTTCGTATCGGATCAAGTGGGCACATCTGCCTCTCGAAAATTTAGGCAGAATGCATGTTTAGTGAATCGTGAAGATTCTGATGGAGAGTGTAAAAAGCATTGCCTGTACTTTGACTGTTTGAACAGTTGACTAACAAAGATGGAGGAGGACGCCTCATTGTTTCCCAAGTAACAAAAAATTCCGGAGCGCTTTTGCTCGAAACAAAAACGAAAAACCAGCAATACCCGAGGACCTTCATAAAGGTGCTGAGTGAAAAAGCCAAACTGTCAATCTCAGCACTCTTAGTTTTATTGAGTCCAGGATGAATATTTTCAGTCTGATGTACGAATTTTTAGTAAAATTGAAGGTACTGCGTAGTTTTCATGCTTCTGATCTCGATTCCCGTTCTAGAGTTAACCAACTGTGGAACCCCTGGAATCACTTGAGCATTCAATTTGCTCAACCAGCATCCAGAGCTCTCATTGTGCCAGAGGCGGTGAATGTGTCTGATGATCAGCAGATGAATGACCTTACTCTCCAAACGTTACCGTCATTAATTTAGAATGACTAGGTGAATAGGAGAATAATTCAGACAGCAAACAGTGGTACAGTAATGCTTCAAGTTCAGGTGGAAAAGACGTCGTCAAACTGGTCGTCTAAGCCTCCATCGACGGCGACCTCGTCCTCGCCGCCGCCATCAACTAGCCGACTCGATGACTCGTTCGGTCGGGCCTTCAACACGTCCAAGCGCAGGTCGGCAGCAACGCGATCTCGCATCAGTGCCACCAGATTGGCTCGCGCCGATTGTTCGGTTGCCGACGGCCTGCGCTTCGGGTTCTGCTCGCGCTGCCAGTGCGGCAGCTCTTCAGCT
Organism: Macrostomum cliftonense; assembly: GCA_950096795.1. Classification (NCBI taxonomy): domain Eukaryota; kingdom Metazoa; phylum Platyhelminthes; family Macrostomidae; genus Macrostomum; species Macrostomum cliftonense. The sequence continues at coordinate 1,025,042 of CATNEM010000095.1, read as the reverse complement.
GATGCTCGGCGATAGCGTTTGGCAATCTTGTCGAACAGATGGTGCAGAGCGAACACCAACGGGCTGGCCACGTTGTAAGGCACCGGCAGGGGCATCAGCTGGTGATGGTGCACCATGATGAAACGAAGCATCCGCCTAGTTCTAGCATAGAGCCAGCTGTTGTCTTTGTCCTCTTGAATGTGCTGGAAGGTCACCGACATCATAGCGATGAGCAAGTTTACGCAAACTACAAATCCAAGAACCATCCAGCTAGCGTATAAGATCAGGCCTGGAATTTCAAGGCGAAAGCAAGCAATCATTCGCAAAATTTACGAAAATGTTTGTCAGATCGATGAGTAAACCACTAACCAATAAGCAAGGCGAATTGTACAGCCAGTAGTGGATCGAAATAATTCATCCAAGTGTCGCCCGCATTCTTCAGCTCGTTGTCGTCCGAGTTGGTCATGCCAAACATGGCCCAGAAAAACTGAATGGCCACCGAAGAAAACGTCTTGCCAAAGCCGCTGTCTCCGCAGACAAAATTTCTATATGAGTTCGTCATCGCCGTTGTGTAGGCGATGAACACGATGAACAGAACGGAGACAAACTTCAGCACGTCCTTCATCATGCTCTGCACTGTCAAGGCCAGCACCCCCATTGTTTTCTGCCAGACAAAAACATTTCCTAGTGACAGGTAGAGAAACAAATTGCCTGAAAAGGTGCAAAGAATACGTTTTAGACAATATTTGCTCAAAGCAAGCTAAAAGCTCAGTGTTGCTTACCCACACCCGTGACAGAGTTCACATAGTAGACTGGCTCCATTAGCAGCTGCAGTGTATTCAGCTCGTCAGGCTGCAGCCCATCTAGCATGTCGCAGAGTGGAGTGGCGGACCTATTGCCCGAGCAAAGCGACTGCCGGAAGCTTGGCACCCGTGTGGTATAACTCTTGACTGTTTCGGACCAGATAATGAGGAATAGCAGCGAAGAAAAGTGCAAAGCTAGACTCAAGCTGAGCAAATAATCAAACATGCTAACGTAAAACTGTCGGCTCGACATCAGGCTAAGATTGTACGTTTCGTCAATGATTCTGGCTATGATGAAGGCCAGACCAAAGGTTTGTAGTTGCATGTACGTGTCCCGGGAGCTGAAGCAGAGAATCGACCGTACATCACTGGTCGACGAGGCATTGGCTCCGATAAATACGGCTATGAGGTATGTTGCTATGGAGACGACCTCCATCAAGGCGAGGATGCGTGCCGATCGAAGGAACTTTATGAGTCGAGGGTGCGGAAAGATAATAGAAATTGGCGTCAGAATTGCGAATGCAAAGGCGCAGATTAGGAGCATCTTAACAAAGCCGATGACGGACCACATGTCGCCAAGGAATTCGGATCCGGCAGAAAACTGAGCGTCAACAACAGTCTGCGTTGCTTTGTGCACAACAGCCTTGTTTAGTCGGAACTGGGCGAACATCAATGTGCGGCCTGTCAGTTAGGTTTTCGGGGAACTAAACATGTTACTTTAATTTTGATGCCCAGTTTTCATCAGCTACTAACTACAGTAGTGAGGTATGAAGCAAAGAGAGCTAATCGCAGACAGAGTTATACAGAGTTTTATTTGAAGTTACCCAAGTGCTCAGAATATCGGTTGGTACATTCAATTAGATCTTCCTCAACATCGTCGAGCAAAAGTTGTCGGGCCTCTCTATCGCTTGCTGTCTGATCCAGCATCAGACTGAGACAGGCGCTGATGTTGCGCTTGCTCTGCTTGTAGGCTTTCAGCAGGTTTTGCCGGATCAAAGTTAGCCGGACGTTGACAAGCCTAGCAGCCATGCGCAGACAATAAGCTACGGGATCTTCGTCCAAGGAGAATACGTACAGAGGTGCCACCGCGCAAGGGTAAACCTCCAGCACGTAAACCTAATTAAGTTAGTTAAAAGGACTATAATTATAACACCCGATAAAGAAACTTCCTAGCAGAGATCAGTCAAAAGTATTTTCTAATTGGTACTGCGAGTATTTTTACTTTCTAGAAAACTTTTTCTCTTTACATGCCGTCCGCCGGGTTTTGGGATCGTAAGCTCCACCCTACGAGGCTCGGGGTCGAGGCTACGCATCGTGTAAAGATTTGGACAGAATTCTGTCGCGAGGGAATAGGCCGAGAAGGATAGCGGTGTTGTGAACTCTCAAGGATTTTATAAAAAGGTTACCAGTTGTGAAGACACAGCGCTTACATGATTCAGAGGAACAGGTTTATACCGTTTTGGTGCAGTAAAACGGAAAAAATAATCGATTTTCGAAATAGAAATCTTAGAAACCAAAGACCAAACCTGGTGGCAGCGAGGATCGGACGAGATGCTGGTGCAAACGCTGCACTCGCAAGAGTCCGAATTCCAATGATAGAACGGCAATCGGACGTGCAAATCTCGGACCAGATAGCTGACAATGGCTGGTCGCTTCTCGTTGATGGCCAAAATGAGACAGGCCTGCCAGTTGACCGTCTCCTTCGCTACTTTGGCGATCGTCATCTTGAGGTTGGCCAGTTTGTTCAGTCGAATACAGTGACGCAAATTAGCGTCCAGCAGCAAGCGGACTTTCTCCTCGATCTCCGCGTCAGCATTTGTGAGCATCTGCAGGGCTCCCGGGTCCATGGTGTTATACGCTCGTAGCTTTAACAGCGTTTACTTACTAAACGAAATTCAGTGACTTAAAAGGCTGCCAGATTGCGTTTTAAGTTTTTTTCGCGATCAGCATGAATTGAATCGATAAAAGGCGTATTCTCTTTCTTTGCACGGTGTGCAGGTTGATTCATGCAGTGCGCGCATTTCATGGCAGAGTATACAGCTGTAGAGCGCACAGTTTTTCTACAATAGAAAGGATTATTTCTCATTTCCCCAGTGCAGTTAACTATTTCAGGCTTCCTGTCAGCGACTTTATAGCACCTCCAGCTCTCATTTCATACAGACACGTATTTTCCTCTACCACTGCACGCAGAATTGGCCGAGAGAAGCGAGCTAAGTAGTTAGTCGTAAGTCAGTTAGCTTGGGGCAACAGTTTCTAAGAAATCGATTATGTGCCCAGCAACAGAGGAAGCTAAATTGATCTGGGCTCAAATTTTCTTTTGCTCAGTAACTGTCACACGTTTTCGCTATTTTACGAACATACAAGCAAAGAATCAGTAAAAATAGATGCAAAGTAAGCTATACATATGGCTGTATATCACCATACCAATGCTGGTTAAGCTGCGTCAATGTTTATTCTATAGTCCGAACAAGGATTAGCTATCCATTGAAGATTTATTGCCTACATATCTGTCCGCATTGTATTTAATTTTCCGTTTTATTACAGTGATTGTTTACTCATTAAGAAACAATAAAAACATTGTCGAGATAATCCTCGTCCACTGCAGCGGTCGGGTCCATCTCCTGACCTGTTGAATTGATTTCAGTTGTCTTGCGCTTCAATTGTCGCTCAAGTCGAAGGTCGACGGCGACTCGATCGCGTAACACTTCTACCAACCTGCGTCGATCGGCACCCTTGTCAGCGTGAAGGCCTGGCGGCTCAGCATTCTCTGATTGATGGCGCATCACCAATTTGTTCAACAGATGGTGCAGAGCAAACACCAACGGGCTGGCCACATTGTAAGGCACCGGCAGGGGCATCAGCTGGTGATGGTGCACCATGATGAAGCGAAGCATCCGCCTTGTTCTAGCATAGAGCCAGCTGTTGTCTTTGTCGTCCTGAATGTGCTGGAAGGTGACGGCCAGCATCGCGATGAGCAGATTGACGCAGACAACGAATCCGAGAACCATCCAGCTGGCGTACAGGATTAAGCCTGGAGTATTTTATTGTAATGGTTTGCTCAATCTACTATAAGTAATATATTCTAGAATCATTGTAATCGATTAATACTTTTAGAGCTTTATCCGTTTTAATAAATCCCATAAGATTAATAAATGTAACATTAATAAAAGCGCTAGCATCGTGTTAAATATAAGCACTAAGTAGCAGTATTTAAATAAGCAGAGACTTACCCAGTGCACCAGTGAACTGAACGGACATCAACGTAGCAAAATAGTTGTCCCACGTGTTGCCGGCGTCATTTAGTCTATAGTCAGCTGGCTGAGTCATGCCAAACATGGCCCAGAAAAACTGAATAGCCACCGAACGAAAGTTGTTGCCAAAAGCGCTTGTGCCGCACGTGTAGTTTCTGTACAGGTTAGTAATTGCCGTGGCGAATGCGATGAACACAATAAACAGCACGGAGACAAACTTGGCCACGTCTTTCATCATGCTCTGAACAGTGATGGCTAATACGCCCATTGTCTTCTGCCAGACGAAGACATTTCCAAGAGAAATAAATAGAAACAGGTTGCCTGATGAAGGGTTTCAGTTGAAGTTTTGATGATAGAAATGTTTAGATGTGAAACCTTGAAGCCTTGATGATACCTAGCAGAAACTCATCGTTATTAACCAGCTATTCATCTAGTAAAGTACGAGTAATAAACTGGTACACTCACCAATGGCCGTGACCGAGTTAACATAAAACACGGGCTCCATGAGGATGTTGACGGAGGCCAGGTCTGCGCTGTCCAGCAGGCCCAACAGGTCGCACAGCGGCATAGTGCTGCGGTTGCCTGAGCACAGGTGCCGTCTGAAAATCGGCATGGTCGCTCCGAAATGATTGACCTCATCGGACCAGATGATAAGGAAAAGCAGCGAGGAGAAGTGCAAGGCCAAGCTGACGCTGAGCAAATAGTCGAACATGCTGACGTAGAACTGTCTGCCAGACATCAGGCTGAGATTGTACGCCTCATCAATGATTCTTGCGATAATGAAAGTCAAGCCGAACATCTGCAGCTGAACGTAGGCGTCGCTAATATCGGTGCAAACAATCGACTGCACGTCATTACTCGACGTGTTGGCACCGACCAGCACCAGGGCCATGTACGTTGCTATGGAGACAACTTCCATTAGGGCGAGTATCCTAGCCGATTTGAGGAAGCGAATCAGCCGGGGGTGCGGAAACACGATGGAGATTGGGGTTAGAATGGCGAATGCGAACGCGCAGACGAGCAGCATCTTGACAAAACCGACAACGGACCACATGTCGCCGAGGAATTCTGATCCAGCGGAGAATTGACCCTCAATTACTGTCTGGGTCGCCCGATGTGCAACAGCCTTGTTCAGTCGGAACTGGGCGAACATCACGGTGCGTCCTGGCATTTTCAAATAAAGCTTTCTTAGGATTCGCGATCTCAGATTAGCATGTTAAGTCATTCATTCTTATTATCCGCTCCACTAAAGATGTGCTTTGCATGCACCAAACGGGTAAAAGATGAGAAAAAGACGGGTAAATTAGACAATTTGTGCCCTTGAGCTGGTCAAAAAGTTGGCTGTCTAAACTTATTCTTCACTGAATATGTAAACATTTACAGTCACGATAGTTGAAAATACCTCACCCAGATGCGGGCTGTACTGGTCCATGCAATCAACGAGGTCTTCTTCAACGTCATCTAGCAGCAGTTGGCGGGTTTCGCTATCCGCACTAGTCTGGTCAAGCATCAGGCTGAGACAGGCGCCAATGTTTCTCTTGCTCTGCTTGTAGGCTTTCACCATGTTTTGGCTAGCCAGCAGGAGTCTGACATTGGCTAGGCGGGCGGCCATTCTCAGGCAATATGCCATCGGGTCCTCGTCTAGAGAGTACACGTACAGAGGCGCCACGGCGCATGGAAAAATGTCGAGGGCGTACACCTGTGACGTAAATTAGAGATTGCTTCACGCTACCGTAACCATGAATTCTCATTTATAAAAAACGGTCATAGATTTACAGTTAAGCGAACAAATCAGATTTTATCAAACCGTTTGGCACCACCACTGGGGCGCTTAGACTCGTGAAAAAAGCTCGTAAATTTGCTATTTTAGAGAATAATAACAGGTTTTGTACTTTATGTGAATAACTCTGTCGAAATCTGGTATCCCAAGCATTCACTAAATTAAAAAACCGACCTTTCGACAAGCCCATGTACAGACGGGCTGTAGGGGCCGCAACATCAAATCCAGCAATGCGGTATTAAGCGACTTGCTCAAGGGCACAGATGGTCTCCTAGCGTCTCCAAGCGTACAAGTGCACTATGATATTCTATTAACACAAAAAAGGATAGCTCGTACAACGAAATTTTTACAGCAGGAGCTTTAAATCTAGCCGAGATTTAGCAATTTTCCTCACCTGGAAGCAGCGCGCATCTGTTGAGATGCTCCGGCAGACGTCGCAGTCGCACGCGTCCAATTCCCAGTGGTAGAATGGCAGCCGCACCTGCTGCTCCCTGACCAGGTAGCTGACAATGGCTGGCCGTTTCTCGTTGATAGCTAGAATGAGACAGGCCTGCCAGTTAACTGCCTGCTTGGCCACCTTGCCAATCACCAGCTTGAGCTTCGGCAGCTTGTTTAGCCGGATGCAGTGGCGCAGATTGGCGTTGAGAATCTCGCGAACGCCAGCGCTGATCTCGCTGTCCACCGAGGGATTCAGCAGATACAGCGGGTCCATTGCTAGGGATAATAGTACTAGAAAGGGCAAGCTGACAATGATTTTCCCATGCGACTCTATGAATTAGGGAGGCGGTTAAGTACCGCTCTCAGTGCTGTTGCCACCCGAGACCAGCCCAGACTGGAATTTTGATTTTTTTTTGAATAGCTCAGGGCGTCTTCTCACAATGGCTTTATTTGCTCTGCCCTCTGTAAACGGGATTCCCTTGGGAGTTGGGGTTGGCGCTTTACAAAAACTTCATTGATCGGCTTTTTCCCCGAGGGATCGCGACGGGCTGATTTTTTTGTTGGCCAGAAATGGCGCAGCAAGCAAACACAAGTGGAGAGCGGTGAGCAAGTCGTATCGAGGTCAGTTCAGTCGATCTTTTTTTCTTCTTCAATGCGCGCGCGCTTCTTCCCTGTAAAGATTTAGACAGGGGTCCCTGTAGGCTCGGTTTTAATCTTATTTGCCAAATGTAGATCGAGAAATAGCTACAGTATTGCTGCATGTAAAATTTATTGGCGCATAAGTTAGCTATTAGGTTGATTAATTTCAGTCTTCATGTGTTTCACTGGAAATTACAGTACTAAGTCTGGATTTTAGACGTCGAAGATGGTATTGGAACGCTAGTAATTTATTAACTATACGAGCTACTAAATAATCATGAGTAATTTTTGTCGTCTTCTTCCTGCTTGGTTTTCGGGTGTGACATTAAGGACAAAACTTTAAACAAATAATTATAATATAGAAAATTGTAAATTAATAGATTTTCGAGTCGGAGCTGTCTGGCACGAAATAAGAAAAAAATGTCACGATTTCTACTTTCAGTAGCGTGTAATGCATTTTGTGTTATTTTAATACGCAGATTAATCAAACAAATTTAAGTTTATTGAGGACAAATTCATGAAGATGTTGTTTTTTTAATTTCGTCCGTTGTTTTAAGAAGCGCAAAAACCAAAGTGACAAAGAGATTTAAAAAAGTTATTGCTTTGGACAATTGGACGCTCAATATACTCGTATAATGTACTAAAAGCAAAAAGCGAAAAAAAGTTATAAGATTTTGAATGCTGTATAGTTTGCGTAGTTCGAAAATTCAATAAAAGCAAAAGTACGGAAATAATTTTTTTGTGTCGAATTCGCAAAAGAATGGCAGGATTATAAATTTGGAATAATAAATCATTCCAAAGCATTAAGTGACAAAAAAATTAATTTTATTGAATAAATTTTAGTCAGTAGTGAGGGAGCGAATCATGGAAAAAGTGAGAGCTAGTAGAGCTTGCATGCATCAGTTTTTAATGGCAACTATCATATTTAATGCCAACATTCTGCTGTAATAGAGACACCAGTTTAGGCGCTGGGTTAAATATGATAGTTTAATAGTTCAATTGTCCTAGCTAGGGAAAAATATCTTTGAAAAATCGAATATGATTTTGAAAATTATTAGTAGTATGAAAATTAACATTATTAATTTTAAATCGATTAGGTCAGCAATAGTGCACGAACAAAACAAACTGAATTAACTCATTGAAACCTTACCAAACCTATGTGATGCATCAAAGTTGATCCCTCTAACTCCCAAATTTTAACTTAATTAAATTGATTTTTGGACAAATAAATTCCTTAAAATCAGTAATTGACAACAAGTTGAAGCGTTTTTAACTTCGTTAATGTCAATTGCATTAAATTATTTTTACAAAAAAACTAACAGCCCTTGATGGTTTATTCCACATTTTCCCATTCCCCCAATTTTCCACCCGAATTTGCTGTTTCATTGGGATCTATAAAGATTCACAAGTTGATTTAAATATATTATGAATAGTGCCTGAAGCTCAACCTAAAGCATCGGTTTTACTCTTGATTTCCGAAGAAGATTAAATGAAAACTAACGGACCTGATTAACTTTAATGGACTATACCAAAACTAACTTGTCGTTGTGAAAAAAAGTTACTGGAAAATTATCCGAAATTTTCTAACTTCTTTGGCGAAAATAAGCTTTTTTTACTGAGTTAGTTTCCGTCTCTGCCAAAAAGTACAATTAGTTTCGTAGAAACTTACGTTTTTCTAATCTAACCAAATTTTTCTCAGGTTACTAAACCAGACTATTCTCAGGTAGAAAAATTACAAATCAACTTCGACTAAAATAGTTTGGGTGTATAAGTTTGATTCGGTTCTAACGAAAACATAAATCGGCAGACCGCAGTTTGACTATCAGCTCCGTCCGACAAGTCACTCCGAATCGCATAAACAAATTTCAATTTCTTTTGCATCCGCTGTCAGCACAGCCGCCTCGGCCAGACGCACAATACTTGCCGCTGCCTCGCTGGCCTTGACCGCTTGAGAGGTGCCAAAAACATCGTATGGCGTGACGCCGCCCCGAGGGTAGCGCGGGTCGCGGGTCAGCACGTCGCACAGATCGTCCACCAACGGTTCCAGTCTGTCGCTCAGAGTGTCGTCAGCAATCAGATTTAGCTGAATAACGAGACTGTGACTTCGGTTAGCTGGACGACCTTCGGCAAGCACGACAGCCTTGAGGGCCTTCTCGGCCGCCTGCCAGCTCTGATAGCAGACCCAGCATGCTCGATCGGCGCCTGCCGTTACCGCAGTAGCCGTGGCAGCCTCGGCGTCGCCTTGGGCCGTTCGCAAATAGCGAGCGGCTTCGCCAGGAGCCGGTGCAATGGTGTCGCAGCGGTTGCCGGATCCACCGAAACTGTAACCGCTGGTTCTAGCGGCGCCGAAATTGCCGCTGCGACTTCCAAAGAAGCCGCCACCGCCGAAGCCACCAAATCCGCCACTTATGCGGTAGTCGGCTCGAGCTGAACGATATCGCCGGCCTGATGATGCGGCGTTGTAGCTCATCCGCTGCCAGTCGCCGTCTGAAACTTGGCGGCATAATTGCTGCCTCGCGGCATTGCGCACTCGTTGCAGCACTTCTTGATTCGGACATCTGTCATTGTCTGCAAAGCGATTAGAATCGCACGCATTCAGAATACGCTGCGCCATGAACATCTGCTCCTCTTCATTCAATAGACGAGCGGCTTCGCAAATCTGCTTCTCAAGGGTTTCCGCCCAGTTGACATTGTGTGGAAAAAGGTCATTAAAGCCGATCGCGGCCTCCTGTGGGCTGGCGAAAGCCTGCAATAGGGCCGCTTTAGTCTGCACCCGTCGGCCCCTCTGCTTGCCGCAGTCAATGGTGCACATCATGCTCCAATTTTCCTCTCCATTATCGATGGAAGATTGGGACTCGATTATTCGAGCGTAGATTAGCCGTCCGCCAGCTTGGGGATCGGCGAAAGCGACTAGAGCATCAGGCTGGAGGTGTCTAGTGCTCAGCGGTCGGAGCCGCAGTGAGTCGGCTCGAGAAACAGGACTGCCAAGCTCAACTCCGTCCCAAGCGTCTTCTGAGTCCGTACCAACGTTAAAGACACGAATATTGTCTTCTTGAAGCATTCGGCGAATGTTTCTGACGTCTGAAAGCTGCAGTATGCTCTGAATCAAGCCCTGTTGCTGGGCATTGAGGCTGAAGTTGAGGCTCAGTAGACCGCACACGGCCCCCATGTATTCTTTCAAGTCCATACGTGCGCAACAGTCGGCCGAGTCGGCCGATCCGGCCGACTGATTTGGTGGCTGACCAAGGTAAGTCGCAAAATCGCAGATGTAAGTCGCAAAAATCGTAGAGAAAAGTCGCAAAAACGGGGGGGTAAGTCGCAAAAACGGGGGGGTAAGTCGCAAAAACGAGGAGGTAAGTCGCAAAAACGGGGGGGGGTAAGTCGCAAAAACGAGGAGGTAAGTCGCAAAAACGGGGGGGATAAGTCGCAAAAACGAGGAGGTAAGTCGCAAAAACGGGGGGGTAAGTCGCAAAAACGAGGAGGTAAGTCGCAAAAACGGGGGGGGGGGGTAAGTCGCAAAAACGAGGAGGTAAGTCGCAAAAACGGGGGGGTAAGTCGCAAAATGGAGAAGAATAGGGAAGATTCAAGTAAAAATGGTTCGCGGGACCTTTTTTTTTTTTTTTTTTTTTTGGTCCTTCGAACTTTCACCCCAACTAAGTCACAAATTTTTTGTTAAACTAAGTCGCACCGGCCGACCGATTTTTTCAAGTTGCGCACCTATGCTTTCAACCAAAAAGTCAAATCATCATCAACTGGGCACACATCCAAGTGGCTCATGTAGATAGCATCGTCTAGCAATAAAAACTTCTTTCGCCTCTTTGAATCTGCAACTTCGACCCCATTCATAATTAGAACAGTAACAAGTTGCTGACGACAGACAATGCGAAATTCTTGAAATATTTGATCGACCGATTCGGATGTCCTCTGAATGCCGGCATCTGGTGAATCAGACACAATGATGCTGGCGACTCCGCTGCGAAACTCGCTGCTGTTAAGTTTCTTCGAAATATCAACGCAAACCTGACAACCAGCTTCACTAGCTGAACACTCGGGACAGTCACTTTCTACTAGCTGCTCCTTTACCAACTCTGACAATTTCGGTACGCCTAGATCATGGTTTAGGTGGTATTCGAGATTCCTCTGTTCGTCTGGACTGATTTTACAGAAGTCCAAGTCTAGGAATTGAATGCCAGCAACTGCAGAGCTTCCGAGGCGATCAAAATATCCCACAGCATCATTGATGACTAGTTGCTTGGCGTCCATAAGTTTGTAACACTTGGCAGATTCGAAGTCGTCATCTAATTTAGCTGACGTTGGCAGGCATAGTTGAATGCGAGCTGGAAAAGCCCTAACTTGATTTAAAAGCCTCAGCAACAGGCGAATACCTTTTTCGGTCACTTCGAACAAAGATTCAGGTAGTGAGTCCCCAGCTGTCTGCTTTATTAGCTGTAGAACCATCGCTGCTTGCTCAATACTTGGATTAAGACTAACGCCAAGCTTCTGAAAAAGCTTACCGTATTGAAGAAATTCTAAATCGCAAGCAAAGAGAAACGGTGGTATGTCATATCCTTGCTCCAAGGTGACTTGGCTAGGATATGCAAATCGACGACTCGTGTCAACTATAATACACGGCGCTGATCTAAATGCAGCCAGATAATCCGCTCCAAGCGACTTCATGTGGCAGTAAACTTTGTGCATCACTTTTACACGTGATTTTTGTAATTTTTCGTCGATTTCGGCACTGCAAAATGACTCTGTTTTGAAAATATTCTTCAAATGCAGCAAGAACTCATCGACTCTGGGTGCCTCTGGCAGATATTGTTTAAAACAAGACAACTGCTCGAAAATTGTTGGAGCTACAGAGCACGCTGTCCAGCAAATAAATCTCTCCTTCGAGGCTACACAACTTTGCATCGCAGAAAACTTCGGATAGTTCGAAGGACACAATTGCTTTAACTCATAATCGACATCCGACACAATGAATGGCTTTCGAGAAAGTTGGCTAAGGAGTTTTTTATCCATCGAGTACTTGTCTGAGCTAGCGACAAACCTTAGCAATGTTTCTGATTTCGATTGCGCATCGTAAACCGGCAGACTAGCTGTGTCGTCAGCGAACTGTAGAATCATCTCTGATGAACATTCGGATACCAGCCCTGCCAGCGTCATTAGGGTTAGCCAGGTATCGTGAAAATAGGGCTGAGGAAGAAAGTTGTTTGGCGGCAGGAATTCCTTGAAAATGTTGACTCGATGATCAAAAAAGCTACTGGCATCGTACCAGCGTCCATTGAGTGGAACAATTCTTGATTTTCGCAGTGCTAACTTAAAGGCTTCGCTTTCGACTTTATTGCTGTAGGTTAAACTCTGGAAGAACCAGCTCAGTTGCTGGAGGCCCATCAGATGATGTTCTTTTGTTTGCTGTGAGAATTTGTCAAACGCAGGCAGAATAAATTGGGAATAGACAGCGTACTCGCTCATTTTCACGCATCCCATTAGACCGTGCAGTTTTTCAAGCTCAAGATTCTCTTTAAGGAAGACAGACTCTCCAATATTGTTCCACAAATGCATCTCGGCAGAGTGCAAGTTCGCCGGAAGTATTCGAACGTTTCGATTGCCAAGAGCGACGCATTCTCCGTTCAGCGAGACGAAAATTGGAAATCGTCGCAGCATGTCAATTAAATTCTTTCGGCTTATTTTACTCTCGATCGCACCTTGGTTTTCCTGCACAAAGCGAGCAAAGGTATTGGCTATATCACATGTAGGCAAGCTGTGTGGCTTTGCAGGATTTTCGTTCAGAGCATGTTGAAGCACGGGCAACATCATGTTCGGCTTTTTAAGCTCTCCAACTAGTTCGCTCAGTAGACTATTTGAAATCGCCAATTTAGGAGCTCTTAGTTGATTCAAAGCGTCTTCAACTTTCATATTTAGGTCTTGCAGTCGCTGACCAGAATGTAGGTACACGTTGGCCGCTTTTGATACTTTGAACAATCCGTCACAGGCAAGCGCTCTTTGACCTGAGTCGAATGCCACTGGGACTAGGGCTGCATTCCACACTGGGCCTAGAACTTGCTCAATTTTTGGTCGTTTTTTTGCCTGAAAATTTGCCATACTATTTTCTTCATCGAAATATCTCCATACACCGCGCAGCCAGTCCATGTGACTTAAACCTCCCAGCTGCGACGCAATGCTGGCAAGCGGTATAAATTCACTGCCTGGTGTGGAGCAGACAGGCACGCATTCAGCTAGGCATCTGTTGAAATCTGTGATGCTAAACCTACGGTAAAGACCAGATTGAATAGCTAAAGGACTGCAATCGACAGGCCCAGACGAAGAAGTTCTGGCGATGCCGGTAAATCGCTCAACTGAGACAGGCGGCTTGAAAACTTGCTGAACTTTTGTGTGAGCAAACTTTGATAATAGTCTACTTGAATTTGAGAACAACCAGACGTACTCAGTCAGAAAGGGAGGATTCTCCGACGTGAAAAGACGAAGGATTCCGTCTGCGGTTAGGTTTAAAGGTGTTCCACGAAGAAGAGCCAATTCATCTGCTTTAGAAGAATCTTCGGCTGCATCTAAACGTGCAAGCAAGTATTCCATCAAGGTCTCAACTCCGGATACATTAACAAACGGACTTGATTCAACATTTATTGGCAGTGACTTGCGCAAACTTAAGCAGCAGTCTCCTTTCAAGAAATTGATTACTGTCACTGCATCTACGTCCGGAACGAAGCTGATACCGCTGTTGCGAATGCAATCAGCAAAACGACGCCCTCTGATGACGAGAGGTAAACCTAAATTTACTAACACGTTGGACAAGTCTTGGGACAGTCTCTCCTGAAGAAAAGTGGCATTGCCGTTCACCGATAGACAGTTCTGAGCAAGGGGTAGCCAAATCAGGCGATTAGCAATCATTGCTGGAAAGAGGCTCCATTGACTGTTAAAAACTTCATGGTAAAATTTGGCAGTCATCACGCCCCAGTGAGATTTGTCAGTTTGGCTGGCTCTAGGAAATAGCCGATAGTAATGATCGAGCGAAATCTTTAAATTGGTAAACTGAACGTTTTTTCTTGCGGCGTGCAACAGAGTGGCGTAGCACACTGGCAGGGCAGTGTTGGCAAGCAAATTGTTCCACTCGGCAGCTGCGTCGGTTGAATGAGCCTCCCATAGGTTGCGACGTGAAGGGTCGAGAGCAAAGTGGCCATTGACGTGCACTGGCAGTTCAGTAGTCAGAGGAAGCGGCAACAGGTTAAACACGCGCCGTTTCGAGTCTGACTTAGTGCTTTCATCCAACCGAGCAGCAACTCCCACCTTGGGCAAGGCCTTCCATTCCCCATGGGCGATGGCGTAGCCAAGTTTACTTTCCCTTTCACTCAGGATACTGGTATCCGAGCTGGATGGCAGTCCTAATTGTTGGGCTATTAGCCATTGGCTACTGCTTTCATATCCATTTGACCTCAAATTGGTTGATCGCACAGTCGCTGTGTAAACTTCTTGATAACATTCATACAGAATCCGCGTGTCCACATGAGAACTGACTAGCTGCTTGCCAATTTTTTGACCGTTATCTCTGAATCTGACACAGGCTGATTGGTCAGATACGGCTGAGCTTGCCTCGAACAATTTCGTTAATCTGCCCTCTGCAGAAAGCTCTGATAGAGTGATTGTCCTGACGCTGCTAAGAAAAAGTAGAATCTCAGCCAAATCCGTCTCGAACATTCTAAACAGACTACTTATCTCTGATGAATTGACGATTTTTGATTTTGAGCATATCTTTGACTCCAGTGCAGTTTCTAGTGTCCTGAATGGCAGCCTAAATACAGTGGCCCCTCTTAAGGACTCATTGCCGAGTTTAAAGCCTTCAAAAACGTCTTGAAAGTCCTCTCTTATTTCATCCAGACCTTTATCTTTGTACATTCCTCCTGGACTTTGAATGTCGGCGTTCGGCATGAATCGGCAATGCGGGTCCATCACGCACAAAATTCGGTCATCGGAAAGAAACATCGGCACGTCCGTTACGTGATAGACACAGTTTAAGCCAATTCCATATTGACCGGTTTTCCATGGCTGACTTCCCTTGGATCCGATGCCTAGCTTCTGAATTCCTTCGATGTCTTCGTCAGAGAAGGTAGTGTCATTGATTACGACAAGAGCGGGTCCCTGGAGCTTCTTCCATTCGTTGCTAAGTACTTTTTCTTCTCGCAGTTTTCGGCGGTCATTGATAAAGTGCAGCCTCGTGGCACCAGCATCATCTGCATTTTGCACTAGCTCTTTAAAAATTTCGATGCCCAACGGGTAGCCTTCGAGAATGCCTTTCAGACGAGTAGTAAGGTCTTCCTTTTGACCAAACGGCAAAGGTTGGTGGTGTCTTTTTAGCGTTTGAAGTCTCTGATCGGGAATTTGCAATTTCTCACAAAGACCATAGGCCAAGTCTTTGTGAGCAAAGTAAAGGTCCTGTACATTTTTGAGCCACTTCACGCTGCCAAAGCAAAGATCCGAGCATTTTCGAAGAACTCCATTATGATCAGGAGCAAGAACTTCTGCTGGTGTCGGCAGCTCTTTGAGCTCAGTTAGCCTCGTGAGGATCGCAATGCTACTGTGCCGATCTGATTCGGAAAGAGGGGATCCGTTGTACCTTCGCTGCATCTCGTTCAACACTCTACAATAAGTAGTCTGATCAAATATTTCAAGTACTCCGACAGTTTTGAGGAACGGTTGGTACTTTGATGCATTTCTGAGTTCTATAAATTCAGAGGGCAAGCGATACAGATATGGTGGACACTCGCGGTCACTCATGAATAGTGAAACTTGATATGGCTGTAGATATCCGTAATCGGAGAACACTATTGCTTGCGATTCGAGGGATTCATACTCCGACCTTAACGCAACGGACAGCTTAGGATCATTGGCGAGAAGACTCGAGAAATACTCATAGACTCCTAGGCAAATAGGACGAGAGTCAATTTGAAAAGATTGAGTTGCTAGGCTCAACTGTTTCCAAGCAATTTCTCGTGGCACGTTGGCTTGCACACCGATGCTTTTAAGCAATTGGTTTCGACTTGTGGTATCTGCTAGTACAGAGTCATCAAGGACTAGCTGACAAAGACAGACCAAGTTTTCGCAGTCAGATAAGTAGAGACGCACTGAAGCGAAGAGTTGATAACAAGAGCAGTTGTCCGAAAGCCAGTGCAGCGTGCAACCACTCGGCTTGCGCTTCGCTGGAAGAAATTCCACATGGGAAAGCTCACCCAAGCGTCTGCTAAACTCGGTTCTGTTCAGATCAAGATACTTCATTAGCGATCGAGTTCTCTTTAGGCGTGCATCTTGACTCAGGGCCTTGATTGATTTTGCACGTTCTAGAACATCGTCAAATTTAATTATAGATCGAAGTCCCAGCGAAGCGAGTGCGCGACGCATGCTGTTGTGTTGAAAGTCTCGTCTTGGAAACACAGAATCATCTTTATCGTAAAGTTCAGCTGCGGCGCAGTCCGGATCTAAGAGGTCTTTGACAGGATGAAGTCGACCCGACTGGTCGGGTAGAATGCTGACTGACTGGAGCTTGCTCTTAATCTCACTGGACATAAGCCAGTATGTGGGGTCCTTGGCTGAGACTTTAGGCCTGCTCAAGCTTTGCAGCAAAAATATCAATAAGTTGCTGCAGTCCAGGCGAATTTCATTTGAAGAATTCCAAAGGCGATTCAATTGACTCAGAAATTTGAAGAGAAAAACTTTGCCCGACCAAAGTCGCTGTCCGAGTAGACCGAGCTGATTGGCCTCTTCTTGAATGCCGGGTGCCAGACCCTCGACCAGGCCACAGCCAGTTGGCACCAAAAATCTGGCCAAGCGGTGTGCGGCTCCAGCAGCTTCGTAGCCTAAAACGGCAACACTCAGCTCGGACGAGTCAAGGAAGACAACGCAGGCAAATGGCAGCCAACCAACTACCGTCGGGAAGATGCTTGGAGCCGGAGTATTAAGACTGTCGACAAAAACTGTTCTGTAGAAGCCGTCAGCCAAATGGCGCCATACACCGCCAGCAGATTGAAGCAGCGGCCAAATGAGGGGAGCCCCAGTTAGGTTTACAGAAGCCAGATACTGTAGAGCGGCCACCAGTGCGAAACAGGCTGGCTCGCGCAGCAGGGCAGCGTTCCAACGGCCCGGATGCCAGCGTCCCTCGGCTTCATCCATTGTGGCCTCCTCAAGGTAGCGCCGACTGGATGTGACTGCAAAGGCTGCGTTCACGTGGAAAGCAAACGGCGAATTAATAGGCAATGGTAGAAAGCAGAATGCAACGCCGCCATGAACAGGCCAAACAGCCTCCAAGCGTGCTCCAAGACCAATGGCCACGCTAGCAACAGGCAGGCTGAGTCCTTCACGCTGACGCGACATTTTTAACGACTCGCCTGAACCGAGAGCGACACTTAGTAGCCAGTTGTTCGATACTGTTTGTGCAGTTGATTCATCAATGCCAACCTGTCGAGCTTTGGCTTGATTAATCTTCAAATCGATGCGCAGCAGCAGCTGTCCAAAGAAGCCGGCGTCGCTACGACCTGCGGCACCAGCTAAATAGTCGGAGGCTGCACTAAGCATGCGTGTCTGAGCTCGCAGATCATTGGACGCGTAGGTTCCCGGCAGTGGTCGAATGCACTGAATCAGGCAGCGACTCACCTCAAACAGAGTGTCCGGCTCCGAGCTGGGCGAGCCATCCTGCAGATGCAGAAGTCGGAATCGGGACACAGACTGGGTGAACAGTAGCAGCAGGTGAGCCTGTTGAGCTGTCTTGGCTAGAAGGTCGCGCATCTCGGCGGCGCCGTAGGTCCGCTGGCAAATCAGCGACTCCTTGGCCTGCTGTTTTGTACGCAACGGCAGACGGATAAGCGTTCCCGGATAAGAACACGCGCTGAGGTCGTGTCCGCAGCCCATGATGCCAGTGTAGGGCGCAAACTGGTGCGGATAGTTGGTTAAGTAGCGACGACCAGACTCGGATGAGAAGTTCAGCCTTAAGCCCGTGTTTCGCTCACACAGCTGCCGATATATCTATGGAATAGCGGTGGTGGTGGAGTAGGTGATGGAGTAGAAATGAAGTTAGCAAAGCAATCCTTCCTGTCTCATTTGTACGTCTCCCATCATTTTTTGGATGGAACTCTTACGATCCATAAAATGTAAAAAAATTAGCAAATAAGAAAAAGAGAGAAAATGAAAACGTTGGTGGTCAAGAGGGGGTAACTTTCTATCCACCAGATACTTCCGGAATCTGGTGATATACGCCCGTTGTAGCTGTAAAGTGTCGTGTCGAGGGAGGGACGATTCTCGGATATCTTCTATCCCTGGCATCCACTCTCTTTTCCCTAATCTCATTCTTACCTACTACCTCTGCTATCTCCTTCTTTTCACCTCTTCTAGCCCCTTCAATTCCTCAAATTGCTTAATTTTTTCAGACCTGCTTCCAAAAAAAATTTTTAGAGACGTAATTATATCCGTGACAATAGAGGATAGAGTTCTTAGAGGAAGAGGATATAACCCACTATCTTTACATGATTTCATCGAGAAAATCTAAACCGTAAAATCCTCAAAACGTTCCGAATGTTGGGTATCACGGCGTATCCTTCAGCAATCATTTTTATTATTTTCTGGTGAGTAATTTACTGCTACAATGTAAGCCCTTTCCGAGGGCGACGGAGCATTATTCTAGAATCTAGATAGTTTCTATATAGTTATTATTCCCCAAAATGGTGTTTGGTAACTGACAGAGCTCATTTTCAGAACATTACGCCCTGAGTAGTCTGTCCCGCAAACCTCAACCAACTTAATGAGGCTCACAGTCAGAAAGGACTCCCTCCTGAAACGTCCTCTGGTGTTATAGTAAATCGGGATTTTTAAAAGCTCTCACCTCTTCCAGAAAGCCGCGACCTCGAATTTCACCATGCGGATCCAGTATTTGAAGACGCCGGCCACTGAACACTGAAGGCACATCGGTCAGGTTGTAAACAGAGTTAAATCCTAGGCCAAATTTGCCGACTTTAGCCGCCTGTTTTTCCTTTGTAGCGCCGCCAAGGCTCAAAAGATTTTTAAAGTCCTCATCGGTGAATTGTGCATCGTTATGCGCCCACAAACAGGGGCCCTGTAGCGGTTGTTTTTCTTTAAATGCTTATTTAAGAATGCTAGACAATAGGAAGCTGATCTAAAGATATGAGCGGTCTACGGACGTCAATGATTTACGAATGACAATGATCAAGACACTAGGTCTTGATCAAGACTTAGGAGCTACGACGATAGGGTTCTTCCGATCTTATTGATCGCTGGACAAGAATGAACTAAGAAAACGTCGGGCTCATTATGTTAAAAACTTGCCACCTTGACGATACAAGCTACTCGAAGTAGCTTGAAATAAATAAATTTGTTATTTTTGCTTTTACGTTGAAACCGAAAACAGAAAAATTAGATGAGCAGAAACGAAAATTATTATTTTTATTTCTATTTTGAGTTAGGAATTACTTAAAGCTTAAACTAATTATGACAGTAGATCCTCAAAGGGCTCACCTGACATTCGGCCATGCGTTGGCCCATCACAGACTTGCGCCATTGATGATTAGTTCGAGTATCGTATATTAGCGTGACCACGGAGGCCCCGGCATCGTCGGCATTCTGTATGAGCTCTTTGGGTATGGCCAGACCGTCTGAGTAGTCTCTGAGAATGTTGTTTAGCCGGCGGGTAAGCGACTCGGACTGGCCGCACAGTTCAACACCCTGGCCGGCGTCGGCAGCCTCGAAATCATCTGCGCCTGTGGCCATTGCCGCGGCCACTCTGGAGGCTGGATGAAGCGGCCTAACTATGGGCTTTTTTAAGTGTGTTAACACTGACGAATTAATTGACTATCCTGTACGTGATGACTATAACGTAAACTGAACCTGAATGGCTTTATTAAGCCTCTGAGGGTCTTGTATTAATACAGGGCGCTGGATTTTTTGTACGTGACACGGAACAATAAACTAAGGCCTCTGAATACCAAAAAAAAAATTCTTGGAAATCTCGCGCCCGATGGAATGTACATTGCCTGCACGTACGGAACGCGAAAAAAGTCAGGGTTTAGGACTGGGGGAGAGAATGTGAGTACGAGCGTACATTCGCAAAACTGAGAACTATGTGTACTGACAAAATTTAGAATAGAAATGTTCGTCTCCAGACTTGCTAGCTAAATGGAAAACTGCCTGTTCCAAAATCCACCCATACGAGTGTATCACATGATATTTCTCTATCCATTTCCTAACCGTTTCTTAGATGACTGAGAGCACGAGCGTATTAACATTCGAGATACTCGTAGAACAAACCATGATTATTTCTTTGTTTCCAATACACGTGATAGCTAATAATTTAGTTAGTTCATTTTGTGCATAAATAAGAATTAGAAATGTAATGCAACACCCTTCCAAGAAACAGTGATGGGCTAGTTAATTTTTTTAAAACTTCGCTAATGCGCTAGTCGTTATAAGTTATTTTCCTAAAAAGCTAGCGTCCTTAGTCATAACGGCGTTAACTTGGAACTAAAAGTAACGGCTCTCAATCGTTTATTCGTTAAAAATATAATCGTTAAATGTTTTTAGAAACTGTCCCCTTTTCCGAATTAGCTGTTTCATCGGGACAGATGTTCTCTTTTATTATCTGTAAAGATTCACTGATTGATTCAAATATACTGGGCTTAACTACTTTGACTAGTCCCTTAAGCTTAACTGAAGCACCGATTTTGCTTGCGATTTCCGAAGCGGATTGAATGAAAATGAAAACTAACGGACCTGATGAACTTTAACGGACTACCCAAAACTAACTTTTCATCGTTAAAAAGTTTCCCAACAAAAAAATTAATGCAAAATTTTTAACGTAATGAAATTTATGCATGTCCAACCTTTCAGGATCTAGTGACATCCTTGATTTCCCTGTAGAGGCATCTCCACGCGTAACATTCTGACGACGTCCCCCCTGAGATGGAAGCCAGTCAATGTACTTTAATGTGAAGATGGGGACACTTTATGCCATAGATAGCGTGCCTCCACGCCCCTGCACACGAAACCGCGCTAGGAAAAATAGCCAACCTACAACGCGGGGTCGAACCTGGACCAGTGGCACACAAGGCAGACGCGCTAGACGGCCGAGCCACTCGCCCCCTCAGCCCCAGGTCACAGGTGCGTGTAGGATTATAGATAATGTGGCGAGCGGCTAGGTCCTATGAAAATCAGACGACAGCGAGAGACAGGCGTGGAGATTGAGAAAGGTAGAGAGCAGCCAACCCCTTAGTTGGGTTAAGCGCACTCAAAGCTGAGTTCCAAATCTGGACTCTGGTTTATGAATTTATTGGCTGACTGACTGCACGACTGTTCTACCTTTGGTCCACCCAAGGACATCTTAAGTAGTAAAGTACTTATGTACTTAAGGTGTCCTTGGGTCCACCATGACCGTGGCCTACTAGTTTAGGCTGGCGAGTAAATAAAGAGTTCAAAAGTTTTAACCTGAATATTTTTGTTTTCACACTTATAAACCTTCACTACCAATGATATCGAAGCACTTACATGTAACTACTTTAAGCAATTTAGCAGTGTCCAAAATCAGCGCAAAATTACCGATGGGAAAAATCCGCAAACTCTTATTCAAGGACAACTTTAATATGTTGCTTCAGTAGAACTATGGGAAGCCCTGACAATTCGGCTCTAGGCGAATCGCGCCTTAAATGGGCGCGGTAGGCACCGATTTGTTATAAGGGTCGTACAATTTTCGAATTAGTGAGGCTCGCCTTTGATATTGCGATGATATCTGATCACGTGACCCTACCTCACCATGCAACCCCACCCGATCCCTGGGGATCATAAATCCACACGACCAGGTGCAGGCGCCTTAAAAATTTAGGATTCACAAGTTACAAATATTGAATATGTACGTATGCAGCAGCATATCCTCCATAGAGAAATAAAAAATATGCAGGTTAATTCTAATGAAGAGCGGAGGTTGAAGAAGCTGAAGAGGAAACCCTAATCGTGAATCACAAGGTACTTTTAGGGTTCAGAGGTAATAGCTGTCAAATTGTAACAATAAAATAAAGCCAAAAAAGAAAAAAATAGGCTCAGGTGGAGAATTATCAAGCTTTAAAAAAAGGAACAAAAAGAATCGTCGCAGTCACGAGTCGATCGTCGACGACATCTGGCGCCTAAAAGCTGTTAAAATTTGGAATCAGACTGTCGGGAGCAGTGATTTGCATGTACGACCCTCTGTTACAGAGCACTCGGAGAACTTACTGGTCTGTAATAAAATCAGAAAATTTAGGGATGATAATTAAAATACTACCCATATGTTAGGAGTAGGGCCAAAGAATTAATGTGTAAATCAAATGCTAAAGAGAACGTCAGATTCAGGATTTTTTGCTTTATTTTTTAACGATAAATGATGTAAGGCATGATTTCAAACACCTCTTTTTCCAAGAAACGCAATGCTTCAATAGCTGTTTTGAATCAGCGATGTCATTTTTCAGCCATTTTTTTTATTCTGAACCTAAAGTATATTCTGTGGTTGAACCTGTATGGCTATCAGATTAATGAACTTGCATCTTTCTTTGCAAAAAATCTATTACAATACATAAATTGCCTTTGTTTATAAGTAAAAGTTTATTATAAAACGTGATATAGAATTAGATCAGAGGAACACTATTTTTTAATAATTATTCTGTAAAATATTAGCTAAATTTGACAGTAATAATTTTTTATCTATTATTTACTTTTAGATTTGATTTATCAGAGTTTATAGTTTAATTTATTATCAGCTTATATCACATGACTGCCTAGAGTTTTACAATAGCATGTCTGAAAAAATAAATTATTAGTCATGGGCTTGAAAATAAAATTTTAGTTAGGCAAGCTTTGGTGCTAAAATATTATCTTCTGGAACTTATTAAAACTTTAATTTTAACTTGTGAAGATATATTAAAATACTCGATATTCTAATATCTCTGAATAAATCATTCAATATTAGCTTGTCAATTTTTATATTATTGATGATACTCAATTGCTTGCAAAAAAGCAGAAACAAATATTATATTTACGTTTGCTGAAAAAATAGTATAATAAAGATATACATAGTATGAGACACTTATATGTGAGTATTATATGCACATTTTGCTTTTGTTATCAGAGATATACTAACTAGAATTTATTTTTTTACCACTATCTGCTATTAAAAATATATTTATGCCTATATTATAATGTATAATGTCATCTGGTTGTAGTAAATTTTCTTTGATTTAGTTCAACCATGTAACATATTGTTATTAATTAACCTTTCAATTGCCCAATCCCATTTCCATACTAATGCTCACCATCAGCACGTAATAAAATTTTACTTATAAAATGCTCCTGGAAATTTTAACTGCCATGGGAGTTCTATCTGCAATATTTATTTACCTAAAATACAAGCAAGTGTCCGCCTATGTTAAGGATAAAGGCGTGTTGACTGTCTACAACTCTATAGCCACCGTAGTTGATATATTGGTAAGTTTAGATGGCTTTATGATTTAATTTTAAATTTTTTATGACACAGGAAAATATCTGTTCACAGGCTGCAGTTTTTGAACGCCTGGGTCTAACCACAATGGAGGGCTTTCGGCAGAGGGCATTGAGGTCTGTCATGGCAGCAATGACCAGCTCAAATGAGGTGCACATCGAGCAAACTAAATTTGCCAGCTCTCGAACTGTTGTGGCTAGTAGAGCGGACACAGCTCCTGCGTTTTTTGTCCCAAAACAATATTTTATTAGTATTTCAAATTTTCTGTTTGTCGAGTTAATTCAGTATTTTTCTAGCGAATCAATTGTTTTGAGTATTCTTAGCCTGAAGCACTTAGTTAGGCCTGTATTCTGGCCTATGAAAGACTGAGCTGGGTATCTCTTTGGGTGTGGAGATAATTTTTTGTTTGATAGAAAATATAGTGGTGCCTGAACCCAAATCAGGCGGCAAGCCGGGCCTTATCTACATTCACGGCGGCGGCTGGGCGTATGGCGCGCCTGAGTTCAATGCCACAGTGCTGATTGAGCTGGTTAAGCGGGCCGGCGTTACTATTTTTGCTATCAGGTAAATAACGGGCAGACAGACAGACAGACAGACAGACAGACAGACAGACAGACAGGCAGACAGACTGACAGACAGACAGATAGACAGACAGACAGACAGACAGACAGACAGATAGATAGACAGACAGACAGAAAGACAGACAGACAGACAGGCAGACAGACAGACAGACAGACAGACAGACAGACAGACAGACAGACAGACAGACTGACAGACAGACAGATAGACAGACCGACAGACAGACAGACAGACCGACAGACACACAGACACAGACAGACAGACAGACAGACTGACAGACAGACAGACCGACAGACACACAGACAGACACACAGACACAGACAGACAGACAGACAGAGCTCACCCACCACCGCAGCTACCGCCTGTCAGTGCAAGCGCAGTTCCCAGCGGCATTCGAGGACTGCCTGTCAGCCAGCCGGTCAATTCTGAATTCGGCCGGTGACTTTGGCGTCAATCCGGATCGGATCGGCGTAGCGGGCGACAGCGCAGGCGGTCAGCTGGCGGCCTCGGTAGTTCAAGCACTGTGCAGATCCGCTGAAGGACGCCGGCCAAAGCTGCAGGTGCTGATTTATCCCATCTCCCAGGTGGCAAACCTGCGGACAGAGTCCTACCTGAGCCAGCGGAACCAGCCCATCCTGCGCCCCGAAGATATGGCCAGTTATATCAGCTTGTACCTTACCGGATCCAGGGCCGCCTCCGATTGGCTGGCCGGTCACGGTCACGTGACTGCCGAATTGCGGGCAGCCTATCAGAAGGCTACGGGACTGGCGCTGCAGCCAACGTTGAAGGATGACCCAAGCACCCAAGACGCTGATATGGCGGCAATGGTGGGCGCATCTCTAAATCTCTAAATCTCCCAATAGATTCCCATATTTGGGAACAAAAATCTAATTCGTATTCAAGGCATTAAATCTGATTCCATTTTCAGATTGCCGCTTCAGCCGCCGACTATCGCGTCTCGCCGTTGCTAGGAGACGAGCTAGACAAGCTCAGCCTGCCGCCGGCGCACATCCTCGCCTGCGAGTTCGACCCGCTGCTGAACGACGCCGTGATGTACGCCGACAGGCTCCGACAGTCCGGGGTTCGAGTCGAACTGCGCCGATTTGCCACGTTTCACGCAGCTCTGGCGTTCCCAAACGATGGCAAAGAGATGGTGGACTATCTTGTGGAGGTGCTGGGTAGTAGGTTGTGATTTCTGTTAGTATTTTTGTGAACTTTATGGTGCTTTGTCCTGATCGTAAAAAATGCCTGTGAACTATAAAACTACTGTCAGTAGAGCAGTCGTATTTTTCCCATTTTTCTATTGAAAAATATTTTTAAATACTAAATAAATTGATCAAGCCAAATTTATTGATTCACTCTCTCAGTTAAATATTATAAAGAAAAAGAAGCAATAAAAAATTCTGAACTACTGACTCAATGGTGCAGAATTGCGCCAACTCCAAGATACAAAATGGCGCCAACTCAAAGGTACAAAATGGCGCCAACTCAAAGGTACAGAATGGCGCCAAATCTATAGGGCACAGAATGGCGCCAAATCTATAGGGCACAGAATGACGCCAAATCTATAGGGCACAGAATGACGCCAAGTCTATAGGGCACAGAATGGCGCCAACTCAATAGGGCACAGAATGGCGCAAAATGGCGCTAACTGTATAGGGCGTAGAATGGCGCCAAATCTATAGGACACAGAATGGCGCCAACTCTGTAGGACACAGAATGGCGCCAACTCTATAGGACACAGAATGGCGCCAACTCTGTAGGACACAGAATGGCGCCAACTCTATAGGGCACAGAATGGCGCCAAATCTATAGGGCACAGAATGGCGCCAAATCTATAGGGCACAGAATGGCGCCAACTCTATAGGACACAGAATGGCGCCAACTCTGTAGGACACAGAATGGCGCCAACTCTGTAGGACACAGAATGGCGCCAACTCTATAGGGCACAGAATGGCGCCAACTCTGTAGGACACAGAATGGCGCCAACTCCAAGGCGCACAATGGCGCCAACTCCAAGGCCAACTCAAGCTACCTATATTATCTAACGCTAAGAATGGCCCCAAGTCGTAGGTTTGTAGTTTCGCTGATTAAAAAAAATCGCATTGAACGTACGAGCTAGATAAAGCAAAAGCCAAGAAATTTGTGCCTACTGTAAAAGAAGAAACTGTCTCCCAATTTGTTGCTTTATCTGAAGCGGCGATAAAAGCGGGCTCAGATTTGAGTTTGGGCACCTGCCACACCCGCAAACGCGAGAAATTTCATGAATTAATCATAACGATGGCATAAACCTCAAATCGTCAGGGTCCTATCTGTCAAACTTGGCCTACTCTTTCACAGATAAGCAAGCAGTGACAGTGGTGAGTGGCCTTCAAGTTTAGATTTAAACTGCTTTAATCAGTGCAAAAATAGTTTTTCTTAATTTTTGTCTCGTGTCGCCGTGGACTTTTTGGTTGATTGAGCCGCATTAAATCGTCCGGAGCATCAATGACCCCAGTAAGTGATGCGCTCATTAATCTAACAAACATATTTGTGTCTAGCCTATCTAGGAGTTGTAGCCTAGTGCCTAGGGGGTCCGCCTTTGACAGGAAGGTCGCGGGTTCGAGCCCCGGCTCTAGCAGACAATTTGTGCCCTTAGGCAAGGCACGCAAGTTGTTGCGCTCCCTTCAGGACTGAGCAGCTGTACACAACCCTCGGATGCGCCGCGCAGCTAGCTGCGGCTTTGGAGCGGGCTGTACATGAGGTAGAAAGGTCGGGTCGATAGTCGTTAGTAGTTTAATCGTTAAGACGTCGGGGTTAAGACCGTTGAATCCTCGAGCCTGAGCTCCAATCCAGGGAGAAAAATCAATTCCGAATTGATTTCTAACCCAATCCTATGCAAAATAAAATCAGGCAGTTTCTGATTCATTAATTCTTCAAACACAGCCCGTGGAGGCGTCCTCGCCTTCGCCTCGAAGCCGGCTAAAAATCGGCCTGCTCGTGGCAACGGTTGTCGGCCTCTTGGCCGCACTGATCGTCATGGTCGTGCTCCTGGCCACGCAATCCGCCGTCATTCCTCCGGGACCTACGCCGACGACTCCGCCGATTCTTCCGCCAAAACCACGCCTCGACTGCCTGTTCGATCATCGCCAGCTTCCAGGAGGTGCCAGCCGAGTCAACTGCGAACAGCGCGGCTGCCAGTTCAACGACGATGCCAACATCGACGAGCTGGGAGCGCCGAGCTGCTACTATCCGGAACAGTCGGACCGGCTTGGCTACGACGTGTCGAACATTGTTGAAAATCCGCGTGGCGACGGCCTGACCGCCTGGCTGCGACCGCGCGGCGACGGTGGCGGTCGGCATTTTGGCGGCAACCTGCCGCACCTGCGCCTGCTGGTGACTCACCTGTCCGATTCCACTGTCCGGATACAGGTTTGTTGTTGCTACCCCCGTCTGTCCCTATTAGGGACGTAAACTGGATTTTTTTATTGGGGGTGGCATCGTAGGGGGTGGGGGGCGCCAAAGCTGCTGTAAAGGGAGCGCCAAAGCTATTCGAAGGGGCGCCAAAGCTATTCGAAGGGGCGCCAAAGCTATTCGAAGGGGCGCCAAAGCTATTCGAAGGGGGCGCCAAAGCTACTGTAAAATGGGCGCTAAAGCTACAGGAAAGCAAGGCCAAAGCTTCTGGAACGGAAGCGCCAAAGCTACTCGGAAGGGGAGCGCCAAAGCTACTCGAAAAGGGAGCGTTAAAGCTACTCAAAAAGGGAGCGCCAAAGCTACTAAAAATGGAGCGTTAAAGCTACTCGAAATGGGAGCGTCAAAACTACACGAAAAGGGAGCGCCAAAGCTACTGGAAAGGGGAGCGCCAAAGCTACCCGAAAGGGGAGCGCCAAAGCTACTGGAAAGGGGAGCGCCAAAGCTACTGGAAAGGGGAGCGCCAAAGCTACTGGAAAGGGGAGCGCCAAAGCTACCCGAAAGGGGAGCGCCGAAGTACTGGAAAAGTGGGGCGCTAAAGCCAATAAAAAGGCGCCAAAGCTATTGTAGAGTGGGCGCCAAATCTACTGGAAGGGGGCGCCAAAGCTGCTGACAAACGGACGCCACCCACCTAGCATACCAATTATGGGGCCCTGGCCAGCTCCTGCCCCTTTCACATGTCGAAACTCTTACAGCGTTTAGTAGGTCGTAGTTGTTTCCTAACACAACTGGCATCTGAATTTTCAGATTTCCAACGCTAATGCGTCACGCTATGAGGTTCCGTTGCCATTGAACTTGCCCCAATCGGGCACTGAACGACCCCGCTACGAAGTTATTGTTCAAAACAAGCCATTCAGCTTCCAGGTCAAAAGGAGATCAACTGGTGCCGTGATGTGAGTCTTAGTTTCATGGGATATAAATATGTTTGCGCATAATTTTGTTAGACATACTGGAAAGTTATAAAAAGATATTTTGTATTTCGCTGAATTTTCGTGTACTTTTGAGTGTTTCAAAGGTCCTAATACGTTGATTCCTCTCTGTCCATTCCCCATGCAACCACTTCCACTGCCCACTATTACCTGTTTTTCGCAAGTCACTTTAGTTTGTAATTAACGCGACATCCCGCAGCTTTAATATGGCCCCTACGGCTTTTATATACGCCGACCAACTAATACAAGTGGCCACAGATTTGCCCAGCAACAAGCTATTAGGCATTGGCGAGACAATCAAACCGAAATTGCTAATCCAAATGGACCGATTTCGAACTTGGGCCCTGTTTGCCCGGGATGAGCCGGTGTTTAATGTAAGATTACTCATTACTATTGGGGGCTGGGGGGCTATTTAGCTAGTCCACTATACTAAAAATAGCTATTATTTGTTGGTGGTTTTACCCGCCCACAGGAGCAGCGCAATCACTACGGAGTTCATCCGTTCTACATGTCGCTTGAATCTGACAGCAGCGCGCACGGAGCGCTCCTGTGGAATAGCAACGCCATGGGTTAGTTACGTTTTCTTTTGTTAGCTACTCAAATTGTCTCCAGTGATTCCATCATTGCTCGCCTTGACCTCTGTTCTTTTCAACCAAAATGTCAGAGTTTGTCACCACACCGGGTCCCAGGCTGGTTTATCGCACCACTGGCGGCATCTTTGATCTATTCATGTTCCTCGGCCCCGACCCGGAGTCAGTTGTCACCCAGTACCACCAGCTGATTGGGCCGCCTACCTTACCGCCCTACTGGAGTCTGGGCTTCCACATCAGCCGCTACGGCTATCGCAATCTTAATCAGATCAACGATACCCTGGCGAGGAATCGAGCCGTAGGACTGCCAATTGATGCTGTTCACCTGGACATTGATCACCTGGATCAGAGGCGTGTGTTCACGGTTGATCCGGTGAATTATGCCGGATTATACAGGTTTCTGATTGATCAGCGAAACCGGCACGGGCTTCGGAATATTGCAATTTTGGTGCGGAGGAGTTTTATTCATTTTATTCAGTCATTAATTTAAAATGAGGCCGTAGCTAGCTAAATTTTGCCAAACAGTCTAAATTCTCCCCGCTTAAACTAGTACCCGATCTCAGCTGGGTGAACTGAAGCAATGCGGGATTGTCTTACTCAAGGGATGCCCTTGCATCTCCTCTGAGTAGTACTGTTTTAAACATAAACAGTGTTGAATATTTGTTGTTAGTGGGCTTCCTAAAGGACATATAAGAGGAGTTGTAGCCTAGTGGCTAGGGCGCCTGCCTCATGAACGGAAGTTCGTGGGTTCGAGTCCCGACCCCTAGGAGACAATTTGTGCCCTTGACAATTAGTCCACCCAGCTGTGATTGGGTACCAGAATATGCTGGGTAATAACTGATCCTGAAGCAGGCCCATCTTACCCTGTCACTGTGCGGCTTTCTGAGTGAAGATTCACTGTTCGCCAGGCAGGTTCAAAATAAAAAATGGAGCTGGCAGTGGGGTGCCTACCATGCCCGAGAGTGTTTCAGGTGCAACGGGTGTGCAGTCTTCAACTGCATCAGCACCCGCGCTACAGGTTTACCTGTTAGCGTCTGTTATTATTATATAAATGACATATTAGAAGGACATAAGCTACGATTGTTAATCCAATCTGCTTCAACCTCGCCAGAATCCGGTTGTGGTCATCAATTCAACCAATTACCGGCCATTCGAGTTGGGCCGCCAATTGGACGCCTTCGTTCGCTGGCGATCCGTGGACGAAATGCCGCCAGGAGATTTCGATTTTCTCAACGATACCATTCTGCTGGGATACGTGAGTGTCTATTGCAGCCATTCTATGTGCATTCATGCATAATTGTATGCCAATTTCTCAACTATTCAGGTTTGGCCAAGCGGCAAAGTTGCTTTCGTTGACTTTTTCAAAGATTCGGCAGCTGATTATTGGAGTCGGCTGCTGACTGAGCACCATAGCAACGAAGTGCCGTTCGATGGGATCTGGCTGGTGAGTTTGTTTCTAGGAATACTCGTAATATTTTTAACTGCTAATCTTCGAAAATCGGAAAATACCTTAACTTTAAACATCGTTAAAACTATTTCTATCACTAAAATTAATGCTCCTCAAACTCAAATCGACAAGTTACAAGATCTCCCAACTAAAAAATCTTGAGTCCACAAAATATCCCATCTCAATAATACCCGAACTACACAAGACTTAAGCCACAAAGCCACCAAAATACGCACTCACCAAACAAAAAAATCTGTAAGCTATACTATTTCTAAAGTACATCACCATCAAATTATACCATCCTAAAATACACAATTTATAAAGTACATTATAATCAAAGTACACAATCCATAAACAACACAATTTTTAAAAAACATCATCACCAAAGTACACCATCCCTAAACTACACCATTTGTAAAGTACATCATCATCAAAGTACACCATCCTAAAATACACAATTTATAAAGTACATCATCATCAAAGTACACCATCCCTAAACTACACAACTTATAAAGTACGTCATCATCAAAGTACACCATCCCTAAACTACACAACTTATAAAGTACATCATCATCAAAGTACACCATCCCTAAACTACACAACTTATAAAGTACATCATCATCAAAGTACACCATCCCTAAAGTACAAAAATTATAAAGTACATAACAATCAAAGTACACCATTCCTTAAATACACAATTTATAAAGTAAATAATAATCAAAGTACACCATCCCTTAACTTCAAAATTTGTAAAGTAGATCATCATCAAAATACGAGCATACACCACCCTAAAATACAGAATTCCTAAACTACAGAATTCTTGAACTACACAATCCACAAAACACCCAACCAATCCGCAAATTTCAGGACATGAACGAGCCGGCCAATTTTGGCACCAACGAGGAGCGGCCGTGGAATTGGCCGGAGCACGACAAGCCCTACTGGAGCTTAAAGTGCAAAAACAGGTCTCAGCTGGAGATGCCGCCCTACAGACCTAGTGAGGCTTGTTGATTGTACTGAATGAGAAAGCAGTAATAGCTAGGTGTATTGTTTCCAAGGAGGCTGAACTGCCCGTCATTTCCCACCGGATTCTTCATCATCAACACAAAATCAGGCGCAGCATACTACTGGGACTCCAACGACGGCAAGAAGGTGGCCCAAATGTCCGACAAGACCATCTGCATGTACGCCGTGCACACTCTGGGCGGCCACGGAGGCAGCGGGCGACAGGAGCTGCACTACAATGTGCACAGCTTGTACGGCTACGCTATGGAATGGGCAACGAGTATGGCGCTTCGCAAAGTGGCGCCGAATCTTAGGAAACCAATTGTTAGCCGATCGAATTATCCCGGCAGCGGTGTCCGCGTGGGCACTTGGCTAGGTGACAACGATTCGAGTGAGAGCCACATGCGCTATGCCACTATTGGCATGCTGGAGTTCAACATGTTCGGCTTGCCGTTCGTGGGGGCGGATATTTGCGGCTTCTTCAACACGGCCAGCGCCAAGCTGTGCACCCGGTGGATGCAGGTCGGCGCCTTCTATCCATTCAGCCGCAATCACAACTTTGAGAAGTCGCCCGTGAGTCAGGCTGTTACTCATTCACGCTTATCTAGCACTCACTCACTCACTCACTCACTCACTCACTCACTCACTCACTCACTCACTCACTTACTCACTCACTCACTCACTCACTCATGAACTCACTCATGAACTCACTCACTTACTCACTCACTCACTCACTCACTCATGAACTCACTCACTCACTACCTCACTCACTCACTCACTCACACACTCACTCACACACTCACTCACACACACACTCACTCACTCACTCATGAACTCACTCATGAACTCATGAACTCATGAACTCATGAACTCATGAACTCACTCACACACTCACTCACTCACTCACTCACTCACTCACTCATGAGCTCATGAACTCACTCACTCACTCACTCACTCATGAACTCACTCACTCATGAACTCAATCACTCACTCACTCATGAACTCAATCACTCACTCACTCATGAACTCACTCACTCACTCACTCATGAACTCACTCACTCACTCACTCACTCATGAACTCACTCACTCATGAACTCACTCACTCATGAACTCACTCACTCACTCACTCATGAACTCACTCACTCACTCACTCACTCACTCACTCACTCACTCACTCATGAACTCATGAACTCATGAACTCATGAACTCATGAACTCATGAACTCATGAACTCACACTCACTCACTCACTCACTCACTCACTCACTCACTCACTCACTCACTCATGAACTCATGAACTCATGAACTCATGAACTCATGAACTCATGAACTCATAAACTCATGAACTCATGAACTCATGAACTCACTCATGAACTCATGAACTCACTCATGAACTCATGAACTCATGAACTCACTTATGAACTCATGAACTCACTCACTCATGAACTCACTCACTCATGAACTCACTCACCAACCCACTCACTCAGTCGCTGTAAAA
Organism: Macrostomum cliftonense; assembly: GCA_950096795.1. Lineage (NCBI taxonomy): Eukaryota > Metazoa > Platyhelminthes > Macrostomidae > Macrostomum > Macrostomum cliftonense. The sequence continues at coordinate 992,125 of CATNEM010000095.1, read as the reverse complement.
TCCCCCCTCAGGACCAGGACCCAGCCGTATACCAGGCGGAGTGTCCGCAGTGCGTGCAGCAGATGGTGCAGGCGGTTCGTCAGAGGTACCGACTGAATCCGCATTTCTACACCCTGTTTCATCGGGTACATCGGCACGGCGGCACGGTGGTTCGACCGTTATTTTTCAAGCAAGTTTGTCAATGATAAATAGTGTATTATCAATCAGTTAAATTACTAGTGTTACATAGTAAACACAACACGTCTTATCGCAGCTTCCCCCGCGAGACCAGCTTGCACGAGGTGGACATGCAGTTCATGTGGGGCGAGGCTCTCCTAGTTAGCCCGCAGATGTCAGTGGTGAGCAGTTTGGAGCTAGATAATCAAGTGAGCAGGGCTTGCCGATATCAATCTATGGTTGTCCCCCTTCTCACCAGGATGCCACGGGGCCGTTGTCCCACTGGCTACCACCGGGTGTCTGGTTTGACATCACGGCTAGCCAGAGCCTGACCTTGGCCAATCATGCCGCTCATCCGGACGGCTGGGGCTATCGTCGAGTGTGGAAGATCAGCGGCGCTAGCCGACAGGTGACGACCGATGTCGGAGCGACAGATCCGCTGCCGCTGCTGCACCTTCGGGGAGGCTACAGCTTGTTCACGGCGGCGCCTGGGACTAGCACTAGGGATCAGTGAGTGTGAGGGGATTCGGTATCTGAAGGTACTAGTGCATTGGATCTTGACGGACGAATCTGAAGCAGAAGAGAGGCTAATTCAAGGAGAGAGAGAGCGGAGAGGCGGATTCAAGAAGAGAGAGAGAGAGAGAGAGAGAGAGAGAGAGAGAGAGAGCGGAGAGGCTGATTCAAGGAGAGAGAGAGAGCAGAGAGGCTGATTCAAGGAGAGAGAGGGAGCGGAGAGGCTGATTCAAGGAGAGAGAGGGAGCAGAGAGGCTGATTCAAGGAGAGAGAGGGAGCGGAGAGGCTGATTCAAGGAGAGAGAGAGAGCGGAGAGGCTGATTCAAGGAGAGAGAGGGAGCGGAGAGGCTGATTCAAGGAGAGAGAGGGAGCGGAGAGGCTGATTCAAGGAGAGAGAGGGAGCAGAGAGGCTGACTCAAGGAGAGAGAGGGAGCGGAGAGGCTGACTCAAGGAGAGAGAGAGAGCGGAGAGGCTGACTCAAGGAGAGAGAGGGAGCGGAGAGGCTGATTCAAGGAGAGAGAGAGAGAGCGGAGAGGCTGATTCAAGGAGAGAGAGAGAGAGCGGAGAGGCTGACTCAAGGAGAGAGAGGGAGCGGAGAGGCTGACTCAAGGAGAGAGAGGGAGCGGAGAGGCTGGTTCAAGGAGAGAGAGGGAGCGCAGAAGATGAGTATAAGTAAAAAAGTGAATAAATGAATAAAGACGTCCCAACCTAAAAAAATTCCCAAACCATCCAGCATTCAATCGGGAACATTCCAACTGGTAGTTGCCATGTCAGCTGACGACACATCGCAGGGTGAATTGTTCTGGGACGACGGTGAAACGGATGGTAAGTTTAGGTTTGATGAGCGCTTGTTGATCCTCTGCTGGTTAATTAAACTGAATTTTAAATTCTTGCAGACTTTTATCAAGTTGACGAATCTTCAGCTCCGGTGTTTCACGTTGCCGTTAACTGCGCCAGGGTAAGTGTGCAATAGCGAGACAAAAATTCATGGAATTATTCAAGGGAGGAAAAAGAAGCTACCAGGGGATAGTAGGGCGCCAGGGGAATCAAAAGAATGAGAATCCCCAACAGAGGGAAGAGAGGCGCCATCAAATGTAAAAGAGGCGCCAATAAATGGAGGGGAGGCGCCATCAAAGGGAACGGGGCGAGTGGCTCGGCGGTCTATCGCGTCTGCCTTGTGTACCACTTGTCCAGGTTCGACTTTGCGTTGTAGGTTGGCTATTTCCCCTAGCGCGGTTTCGTGCGCAGGGTCACATTAATTTGGGGCCTTGTGCACGAATTGGTTGGGCAATGGGCCAGTTGTGCAATTTACGCCCATGAGGGAAGCTCCCCAACGCTTAGAGAGTGTACATTCCTGGAACCGCCGCTTGTACACCCTATGTGAGTGCGTGACTGGGTGCCGGCCTGTGTGTGTGTGTCTAAGCTTGCATACCGTATTTAGTGTGACTGAACGCGCTTCAGGAGTCAGCGCAATGGAGTGTGGGTCAGGAGTAGCTGGTTGTGGGACGATGTCGCTTTAGGCGTCAAAGTGCCTGCAGCCCTCCTTAAAGATTTAGCTTAGCTTTTAGCCGTCAAAGGGAAGAGAGGCGCCAATTAATGGAGGAGAGGCGCCATCAGATGGAGGAGAGGCACCATCAGATGGAGGAGAGGCGCCATCAGATGGAGGAGAGGCGCCATCAGATGGAGGAGAGGCGCCATCAGATAGAGGAGAGGCGCCATCAGATGGAGGAGAGGCACCATCAGATGGAGGAGAGGCACCATCAGATGGAGGAGAGGCGCCATCAGATGGAGGAGAGGCGCCATCAGATGGAGGAGAGGCACCATCAGATGGAGGAGAGGCACCATCAGATGGAGGAGAGGCGCCATCAGATGGAGGAGAGGCGCCATCAGATGGAGGAGAGGCGCCATCAGATGGAGGAGAGGCGCCATCAGATAGAGGAGAGGCGCCATCAGATGGAGGAGAGGCACCATCAGATGGAGGAGAGGCACCATCAGATGGAGGAGAGGCGCCATCAGATGGAGGAGAGGCACCATCAGATGGAGGAGAGGCGCCATCAGATGGAGGAGAGGCACCATCAGATGGAGGAGAGGCGCCATCAGATGGAGGAGAGGCGCCATCAGATGGAGGAGAGGCGCCATCAGATGGAGGAGAGGCGCCATCAGATAGAGGAGAGGCGCCATCAGATGGAGGAGAGGCACCATCAGATGGAGGAGAGGCACCATCAGATGGAGGAGAGGCGCCATCAGATGGAGGAGAGGCGCCATCAGATGGAGGAGAGGCACCATCAGATGGAGGAGAGGCACCATCAGATGGAGGAGAGGCGCCATCAGATGGAGGAGAGGCACCATCAGATGGAGGAGAGGCACCATCAGATGGAGGAGAGGCGCCATCAGATGGAGGAGAGGCGCCATCAGATGGAGGAGAGGCACCATCAGATGGAGGAGAGGCACCATCAGATGGAGGAGAGGCGCCATCAGATGGAGGAGAGGCACCATCAGATGGAGGAGAGGCACCATCAGATGGAGGAGAGGCACCATCAGATGGAGGAGAGGCACCATCAGATGGAGGAGAGGCGCCATCAGATGGAGGAGAGGCGCCATCAGATGGAGGAGAGGCGCCATCAGATGGAGGAGAGGCACCATCAGATGGAGGAGAGGCACCATCAGATGGAGGAGAGGCGCCATCAGATGGAGGAGAGGCACCATCAGATGGAGGAGAGGCGCCATCAGATAGAGGAGAGGCGCCATCAGATGGAGGAGAGGCACCATCAGATGGAGGAGAGGCACCATCAGATGGAGGAGAGGCGCCATCAGATGGAGGAGAGGCGCCATCAGATGGAGGAGAGGCACCATCAGATGGAGGAGAGGCACCATCAGATGGAGGAGAGGCGCCATCAGATGGAGGAGAGGCACCATCAGATGGAGGAGAGGCACCATCAGATGGAGGAGAGGCACCATCAGATGGAGGAGAGGCACCATCAGATGGAGGAGAGGCGCCATCAGATGGAGGAGAGGCGCCATCAGATGGAGGAGAGGCGCCATCAGATGGAGGAGAGGCACCATCAGATGGAGGAGAGGCACCATCAGATGGAGGAGAGGCACCATCAGATGGAGGAGAGGCACCATCAGATGGAGGAGAGGCACCATCAGATGGAGGAGAGGCACCATCAGATGGAGGAGAGGCACCATCAGATGGAGGAGAGGCACCATCAGATGGAGGAGAGGCACCATCAGATGGAGGAGAGGCACCATCAGATGGAGGAGAGGCACCATCAGATGGAGGAGAGGCACCATCAGATGGAGGAGAGGCACCATCAGATGGAGGAGAGGCACCATCAGATGGAGGAGAGGCACCATCAGATGGAGGAGAGGCACCATCAGTCTTAAGAAAAGGTCGTTTTGGAATTTTTTATTCTGGAAAACATCCAGAAACAAAGGAAACAGGAAATTTTATTGGCCTTAACTTCACAGCGGCGTTGCGTAATCAACCCGACTCGAGACGGAATCCCCGGCCAGCCCAAACTGCTAGAGAGCGTCACCATCCTGGCCCCGGTGTGGAATTCCAACGATCCGCCGCCTCGCGAGCTTCTCATCAACGGCCAGTCAGTGGCATTTCGCTACGCCTGGATCGACGGGCGCGAGGGTGTTGCCATAGCAACAAATTTGACAACTGCCTTAAATTTGACTGAACGGTTGGAGATCGAATGGCGGTAATGATTTCAGATGGTGATATCTGTTTTTGCCATATTTATTGATGATGTAATGAGCATTAATAGAAATTCGGATGCTTCCAGGTCGGACCCGCGCCACGGCTTGCTCGGCCGAATCGACTGCGCCCCGGAGGCCTGGGCTGGCGAGGGCGTCACCCAAAGCGAGTGCCGCAGACGAGGCTGCCAACTTGACGAGACGCCTAGAGAGCATCTGAGCGGCTGGGTGCCGCGCTGCTACCTGGACTCGGCGACCAGGTTAGGCTCACAAACTGTCTTAAGGATGATTTTTACCGATATAAAGAGTTCTTAATTATGCAAAATTAAACAAAATTTAACCGGCGTCCAATTGCAGAGCCAATTCCTACCAGGTAACAAGTTCGAGCACTAGCGATCCAAAATCTATCAGCACCACCTACACGATCGATCGAGTGGACAATATGTTCCACTATTCACCGAGCGCTGATCGTCTTTACATTGGTATGCATCAGCTGCGGAGTGGAGCTCTGCGTATGAAGGTTTGTGACTGAATTCGGCTGCGCACTTTGCAATATTTTCATTGCATTCATGCATTGTGACTTCGCGATAAAATAGATAAGTTGGGTTGGGCTTTTGTCTATGGCTGTGTGTGTGTACATTGAGGGAAGGGGGGAAGAGCTTAGTTTGCTCTGTACATTGAGGGAAGGGAGGGAAGAGCTTAGTTCGCTCTGTGTACATTGAAGGAAGAAGTTAGACAGGCTAGCCTTTTGTACATATGTTAGTTGATTTTAGTGGCACTGGGTTGTTTACATTTTGTTTCGACATTCTGATTTTTGAATTGTGTACATTAAAGACACGGGAAAAGTGTTCAGTTTTATTTGGGTACATTGGAGGAAGAAATTGGGTGGGCTTGTGTACGTTAAGTTACTTCCAATGGTGCCGACTTGTTTAAAATTATGTTTTGACGCTTGGAGTTGTAACTTTTTAAAATAACAAAAAGCGTAATTGCCTTCCAGATAACGACCACCGGTAGGCCGCGCTACGAGGTGCCAATTTCACTTAATCTAGCCCCAGCAACTGACTCTTCCTCAGTGCCGCTCACTGCATCAGTTAGAAATGACGCGAATGGAAGGCTAATTGTAACTGTTAGCAGGACAGCTGGGTCACAAATATTGTAAGTGATGCGGCTTTTTATGCTTAACGAATACCGCACTACTGGAGCTTGACCGATCTTGACGTAAATTTCAGATGGGACACGGCACCCACTGGCGGTTTAGTGTACGAGGATCAATTTTTACAGCTGGCAGCGGCACTGCCGACCTCGGCTGTGTACGGCTTGGGCGAGCACACGCATCCGAATCTGAGGCACCGATTTGATTACTCAACTTGGCCAATGTTTTCAAGAGATCAACCAGTCGGAGGTGTAAGCAATCGATTAGTGACACTTTTGGTTAAAACAAAGTAAAAACTTAGTTAAGCAAAAAAAACAGTTAGTAAGTCTAATTAATGTGAGCGCTCGAATCTATCATGGCTAATTAAAGTGACTCAGCAAATGCACAATGCTTCGTAGGTAAGTAAATTGACTGAGCAAATGTACAACGCTTCGGGGGTAAGGAAATTGACTGAGCAAATGTACAATGCTTCGGGGGTAAGGAAATTGACTGAGCAAATGTACAATGCTTCGGGGGTAAGGAAATTGACTGCGCAAATGTACATCGCTTCGGAGGTAAGGAAATTGACTGAGCAAATGTACAATGCTTCGGGGGTAAGGAAATTGACTGAGCAAATGTACATCGCTTCGGAGGTAAGGAAATTGACTGAGCAAATGTACATCGCTTCGTAGGTAAGGAAATTGACTGAGCAAGTGTATATTTTTTCGTACTTCAGGAAAGTACACGAACGTAACGAAGTAAATTCTCCAATATGTCGTAGAGAAAAGAAGCAGTTCCGAGTTTATTTATGAGTTTTAGGTTACTATTACAATGCAACATAAAAAATTGTAAAGAAGCGAGGTCTTAGATACACTTTTGCCAAAAAAATAATTCCCACAGATGAGCGGTAATTTTTATGGAGTTCATCCGCTGATTGTTGCTCGCGATGCTGATGGAGGCAGTTTTGGAATTTTCTTTTTAAACAGCAACGCTCAAGGTGAAACTTCTAGTTTACATATGGCTTTACTTCCAGATTATATTGAGAAAAATCAATTTTGATTAAACATAATCAATAACTACAGAGGTGCAATTCGTTCCCAAATCGTCAATGGTCTACCGTACAATTGGCGGCATACTCGACGTTTATTTTCTTCCCGGTCCAACAATTGGCCAGGTGGTCAGTCAGTACACGGATGTGAGTGCGGCTCTCAATATGTTGGGCTGAGTTAACTAATGATCTGATGGACAATATTGCACTGCATGTGCTGGACATATCTCCCACCTCCGCCAACCTGAAGCTTGTCGGGCGGCCCACTCTTCCTCCAGTATGGTCACTCGGTTACCATCTGTGCCGCTACGGCTACAACAGCCTGGCAACCCTGTCGGCCACAGTGCAGCGAAACATCAAGGCCGGAGTGCCAATCGACGTGCAATACGCCGATATCGATCACTTTGACAACAATAAGATTTTTACGTACGACAAGCAACGCTTTGACGGCCTGCCACAGCTGGTTAGAAAGATTCGTTCGGAATGGTCAATTCGATTTGTCTACATCCTGGATCCTACGGTAGTGTCCAATGCAACCAAGGGTACCTATCCTGCCTATGATAACGGCCTAGAAATGGACGTATTTGTCAAGTGGCCCGCTGGAACGAGTCCCGACAAAGATATTTACGGGAATGACAATCTTCTTGGTTATGTAAGAGAGCAAAGTTGTGATCTGTTTTATTAGCAGAAATTTCAATAATTTAATAACAGAAATGCTGCCCTCAATCACAACACACGCATTCTTCATCATTGATAGCAGAAGTGGTGCCACCAATCACGATAAACATTTTTTATTATTAATGATAGAATTGGTGCTCCAGACAAAGGAATTAGACGAGTTACTATCTATCATTTAAATAAGCACACAAAATTTAGACAGCTAAATGTAATTTAAATAACAGTAAAAAATAATCGCAAATCCTTCAGGCCTGGCCGCAGGGACGCATTGTATTCCCAGACTTCTTCAGCCAACGCGCTCAAGACTACTGGGTGTCGGCCATTGCTAACTACACTCGCGACTCCGGACTGGGCTTCGACGGCCTCTGGTTAGATATGAACGAGCCGGCCAACTTTGGCACCAACGAGGAGCGACCCTGGAATTGGCCGGAAAAGGACAAGCCCTACTGGAGCCTTAAGTGCAACCTCACTGATCGACTGGAGACTCCGCCTTATCGGACTAGTAAGAGAATTTTTATATTCATTTTAATGGATCAATTAAAATAAATTAACTAAGCGAATCTACACTGGGGTAAGGAAAGTAGCTGAGTGCATGTACAATCGTCTATGACTTAGGGAAAATAGATAAGAGAATGTACAGTCTCTTGAGGGGGTAAGGAAAATAGCTCAGTGCATGTAAAAAATTCTATGCGTAGGGTAAATAGATAAGTGAATGTACACTCTTGGGTGGGGGTAAGGAAAGTAGCTGAGTGCATGCACAATCTTCTATGAGTTAGGGGAAATAGATAAGAGAATGTACAGTCTCTTGAGGGGGTAAGGAAAATAGCTCAGTGCATGTAAAAAATTCTATGCGTAGGGTAAATAGATAAGTGAATGTACACTCTTGGGTGGGGGTAAGGAAAGTAGCTGAGTGCATGCACAATCTTCTATGAGTTAGGGGAAATAGATAAGAGAATGTACAGTCTATTGCGGGTAAGAGAAAAGCTGAGTGCATGTACAAAATTCTATGCGTAGGGTAAATAGATAAGTGAATGTACACTCTCTTGTGGGATAAGGAAAGTAGCTGAGTGCATGTACAATCTTGTCCAAGATGCAAGACAGGATGCGTAGTCTATAAAATACAAAATTTTCAGAAATGTGGGGCCCCTGGATATCGGACAAGACAATCTGCATGAACGCATTGCACGACGATGGCAAGTACAAGCACTACGATGTGCACAGTTTGTACGGCAAAATGCAGGCCATAGCTACGGATAGGTAAGTACATGTACTTTTAAGAAACAGTACACTCGTAAGTAAAGTATTTTAGTGAAAAAATAACCTTTCTGTTTAACCAGAGCCGTTAAACATATCACGGGCAAACGAGGCCTGGTGGTGACCAGAGCCACTTACCCTGGCGACGGCCAGTTTGGGGGCACCTGGCTGGGTGACAACGGAAAATCGTGGTCCCACCTGCGAGACTCCATCATCGGGATGCTGGAGCACGGCCTGTTTGGAATTCCGTTTGTAAGCGAGTGGCTTAATGTCTGAAGATTAGCTGGTAGTACTGAAATTAAAGTGATTATTAAAAAGGTAGACTAGGAGAGACTAAAAGAGAAGGCACATAAAAAATCGAAAAGCGTACCAAAATTTATGTAATCTATCTATAAAACAGGCAGTCAATCAATTCAATCAACAAGTTAATATCAATGTCAGAGGGAATCAATAAAAATAATTGATCAGTCAATTGAATAATTACTCAGCTCATCAATTTAAATCATCAATCAAACACTGAAATATTTATGCTACTAAGCAAAATAAATAAGTAAATAGATCTAAAAATAAAAATGGTATCAATCAACCAATCAACGTGTCATCGACATACACACTTGATAAACATTTCAATCAAATAATAAATCTAATTTTCAGGTCTAATAAAATTCTGTCATTTTAAAAATTTTCAAACCAATCGATCAATTAATCAATCTGTCAATCAACCAATCAATCAATCAATTTTATTAAGCAATCAATATGTCAATAATTGGCCAGTCGATCAGTCAGTCAATCTATCAATCAATGAATCAATTTATCAATCAATCAATCAATCAATTTATCGATTAATCTGTCAATCATTCAATCAATCAATGTACTCCCGTCATTTTCGCCAATTCAACGCTGCCAGGTTGGCGCCGACATCTGCGGCTACTTCGGCGACTCGGTGGACCGGGACCTGTGCATCCGCTGGTCCCAGGCCGGCAGCTGGTATCCCTACAGTCGCAGTCACAACGGCCTGAACGGGGCGCCGCAGGATCCCGCCGCTTTCGACGCCGGCACGACTAGCGCCATCAGGGAGAGCCTGATGGATCGCTACCGCCTGCTGCCCTACCTGTACACCCAGATGCGGGCCGCTCAGACGCGGGGAGTCCCGCCAGTGCGCGCCCTGTTCCAGGAGTGAGTCAGCGATATTTCAGCTGAGGGTTACCTACTTATAGTAGTCGTATACTTTTTTATAATTCGAACAATCCCTAAAATTTTTCAATAGCTTTCCGACTGATTTAGTAACGTTGGACATCGACACCCAGTTCATGTGGGGTCCCGGCCTGTTGTTGATTCCCAATCTGCAGCCGGTGAGTTTTTTAGCTCGAGAAAAAGCTATTTCGTAATAATTAGCTTAAAAAATAATCACTCAACGTGAACTGGGTTTGCAGCATACTTCAACGACAATCGGATATATTCCAGCAGGTGCAAATTGGTTTGACTACTACTCGGTAAGTAGTTTATTAACAAATTTGGACATGTAGCTAAAAAGTAAATTCAAAAAATAGGAAAATATCGAAAAACGCAAATCAGTCTACTGATCAACTACTGACGAACACAAATCCAAAGGGCGAGTTGATCTCGAGGTCGGGCGGTAAAGTGCATCGATTTAACACGCCGGAGGATCGCATCGCAATGTGTCTGGCGGGTGGTCACGTGATTCCGGCGTACAGCGGTATGAAAGAATTCTACGGCAACAAGAGGTTTTTCAATACCGACTTATTGTAAGTTGCTCAAATCGGCTGATTAGATTATTGTACATGTATGTAAGCACAATATTAGCATAAAAAATTATGAAACATTTTAGACGCAACCAGAGCATTGAGCTAATTGTATCGTTTGGCAGAGACGGACGAGCTGATGGCGAATTATTTATTGATGATGGCGAGTCCATTGGTGAGACTTGTTTGGCTGGGTGATGGATTGCACGAACACCAAATTGCTTTTGTCCTCCCTAGTTTTATTTTATATTTTAAAATATTGGGAATTTGGAGTTTTGGTTGTTTGAAATTCGGGAAATATGGAAGCTGGGAAATGTGGAAGCAGTGGTGTGAGTGAAGCATACCTATATTTTTGCGAAAAAAATTCAAATCAGTTCCGATTGTTTCAAAACAAAAGGCTGTCTTTCAGAAATCAAGTTCTAAAACAAAATTTGTAATTTCGCGTTTTAAGACACTTTTTGTCCTTCGGCACTTCAATCACTTTAAGCTACGAGTACATACACTGCACTTCGCACTTCGCAATGGAAATTTGTGTAACTAATTGAATAAGTGCATTTAAAAAATGAATAAACTTGAAGCTAAAAATGACATACAAGCTGCAAAAAGGTCTCACTAATCCTAGCTACAACTGCATTGCATTTTCAACAGCTCAGGAAACTAAAAACTAATAGTACTTAACCATCTCTTTGTCTGTCTTTATCTTTGATTCCTGTATCACCTTGACTTTTAACTAGATCAATTCGGAATGCCTTAATCGAATACACGATTAGTAAAAAGTGATTAATAAAACTACGCCATAGTAACGGATAAGTCGAATGAAAATATTCTTATCAATTTTTTCTGCTTCTTTCATCTTTTCCTTCTGAAGCTTCTATTGCTGCTGCTGCCATTTATTTCTCCAACTCGCGGTCGTCGTTCCTCTCCTGCTTCTGCTCGAGACCGCTTTAGGTCTTGCTAACCTTCTTCTGCTCGGCTTGACATTTTGAAAGAACAGGCTTCTTTAGCTCTCGTCGTTAACCAAGATTTACCAAGAAACATAATTTTTTTCAGGCAGAATCCGTGACTCAGCACTAATGTGGAATTCGAGTATTGTAAAATATCTAAGCAATAAGAAGTCCCCAACATCAAAATGCTGTTTGATTTTTCAGATCCCGACCGCTCTGGCGGCAGTCTACTAATCAGCTTCTCAGCGGCATCGTTCAGGAGCTCGGCGGAGCTGACCGCCCAGTGGAGCGGCGGCATCGGCGTCGCCGAGCAGCGAAGCTCGTACATCCGGGCGGAGCTGCGTTCGGTCGTGATGAACGGCATGCCTCTAGGAGCTGGCAGCGGCAGCTGGGCGACGCTGACGGCCACGGGCGACTGCAGCCTCGCTGGCCGAGCGCAGTTCGTTGCCGATCCGCGACTGGGGGTAGGCGATTTTTCTAGGGTGATGAACCTGGAGGAGCGATTTTTCTAGGGTGATAAAGCTGGAGGGGGCGATTTTTCTAGGGTGATGAAGCCTGAGGGGGCGATTTTTCTAGGGTGATGAAGCTGGAGGGGGCGATTTTTCTAGGGTGATGAAGCCTGAGGGGGCGATTTTTCTAGGGTGATGAGGCTAGAGGGGTGATTTTCTAGGGTGATGGAGCTGGAGGGGCGATTTTTCTAGGGTGATGAGGCTAGAGGGGTGATTTTCTAGGGTGATGGAGCTGGAGGGGCGATTTTTCTAGGGTGATGAAGCTGGAAGGGCGATTTTCTAGGGTGGTAAAGCTGGAGGGGCGATTTTTCTAGGGTGATGAAGCTGGAGGGGCGATTTTTCAAGGGGGATGAACCTGGAGGAGCGATTTTTCTAGGGTGATAAAGCTGGAGGGGGCGATTTTTCTAGGGTGATGAAGCCTGAGGGGGCGATTTTTCTAGGGTGATGAAGCTGGAGGGGGCGATTTTTCTAGGGTGATGAAGCCTGAGGGGGCGATTTTTCTAGGGTGATGAGGCTAGAGGGGTGATTTTCTAGGGTGATGGAGCTGGAGGGGCGATTTTTCTAGGGTGATGAGGCTAGAGGGGTGATTTTCTAGGGTGATGGAGCTGGAGGGGCGATTTTTCTAGGGTGATGAGGCTAGAGGGGTGATTTTCTAGGGTGATGGAGCTGGAGGGGCGATTTTTCTAGGGTGATGAGGCTAGAGGGGTGATTTTCTAGGGTGATGGAGCTGGAGGGGCGATTTTTCTAGGGTGATGAAGCTGGAAGGGCGATTTTCTAGGGTGGTAAAGCTGGAGGGGCGATTTTTCTAGGGTTATGAGGCAAGAGGGGCGACTTTTCTAGGGTGGTGAAGCTGGAGAGGCGATTTTTCTAGGGTGATGAGGCTAGAGGGGTGATTTTTCTAGGGTGATGAAACTTGAGATGGCGGTTTTTCTAGGGTGATGAAGCTGGAAGGGTGATCTTTCTAGGGTGATGAAACTGGATGGGCGATTTTTCTAGGGTGATGAAGCTTGAGGGGGCGATTTTTCTAGAGTGATGAAGCTTGAGAGGGGGGCGATTTTTCTAGGGTGATGAAGCTGGAGGGGCGATTTTTTTAGGTTGATGAAGCTGGAAGTGCGATTTTTCTAGGTTGATGAAGCTGGAGGGGCGATTTTTCTAGGGTGATGAAGCTTCAGGGGGGAGATTTTTCTAGGGTGATGAAACAGAGCGATATTCTGGGTTAAAAAAGCTAGAGGGGGCCAGCGGGTGATTTCTCCAGGGCGATTAAGCTGCGGGGGTGCAATTTTTCCAAGGTGATGAAGCTCGAAGGGGCGATTTTGTCAACTTGATGCAGAATTTTAGTGGCGCAGTTTATACAATTAGAAACAACATGTATTCATTTCACTACTTATACAAGCAGTAAGTAGTCATTTGCAAATCATTTTCCCCCTTCGTTTCAGACGGTCAGAGTTCAAGGATTCAATGCGGTGCTGGCGGTCAGCAGCGCCGGCAACTGCACCCTGAGGCTTGGAGCAACCGGGCGCTAATAATTAACATAAATTATGCGACAACAATTAGACAAAACACACATCGATTTTCAACTTGACAGATCCCTAACTAATATAATATTTGGATTAATAGCAATTTTATTGCCAGTTATTATCGATGCAAATAAATCGGTGATCAAATTAATATTGATTTACTAATTAATTACTAGAAAATCAGAAGAAAACACACGACAGTTAGCTTTAATCAGAAAAAAGAGTTATAACTCAATCAGAACGGACATCCGCACGATCACTGGGCCAGAGCTCCCATGGGATCCCAGGCGGGCAGCAGGATCGGCTCCTGCTCCAGCACGGCTCGCATCTCGTCGGTCAGGCGGGCCCTGTCGATGGCCACCTCGTAGACGAATTCGTCGAACCAGGCGTCGGTGACGGTCAGGTAGCCCTTGAGGCCGTAGTCCTGGCTCCAGGAGTTCTCAACGCGCCACAGGCCCAGGCCGTCCGGGGCGAGGTCGGGCGGGGTCACGCCTGGGTGAGGAGGTGGATTAGGAGGTGGATCTAATGTTAGATTAGAGCATGTAGATAGTGGATTCTAATATAGATTGGATTCTGAAGAGCCTACAAAGGCTACCATCAGATAAGTTTAAAGTACTTTCAAACTACTGTCTAAAAAAACAAACAATTCCAACCCCTGGAGAATAAATCCAATTACCAAAAAAGTAAAAAATACACCTCTCGAGATCAGATACAATCATTAAGAAACTCTATGATCTCGCATTAGATGAGATCAAATTCTCACAAATCTACGAAATCCCTATATGAGAGATTAGATCAAATTCTCACAAATCTACGAAATCCCTCTATGAGAGATTAGATCAAATTCTCACAAATCTACGAAATCCCTCTATGAGAGATTAGATCAAATTCTCACAAATCTACGAAATCCCTCTATGAGAGATTAGATCAAATTCTCACAAATCTACGAAATCCCTCTATGAGAGATTAGATCCAATTCTCACAAATCTACGAAATCCCTCTATGAGAGATTAGATCCAATTCTCACAAATCTACGAAATCCCTCTATGAGAGATTAGATCCAATTCTCACAAATCTACGAAATCCCTCTATGAGAGATTAGATCCAATTCTCACAAACCTACGAAATCCCTCTATGAGAGATTAGATCCAATTCTCACAAAGCAACGAAATCTCACGTGAGATTAGATCCCATTTTTACAAAGATATAAAATCCCTTGTGAGATCAGATCCAACCCCCAATAACCTACAAAATAACTTAATAGATTAGAAGCCGCCCTACCGCACAACATCAGCCACGCCTTAAACAATGAAGCAGCCCCCCTACCCGTCAACAGCATGGCGTGAGTCATGAGCGAGTCGGCGTACAACAGGCGCTCCTTCTTGTCCATCAGGTTGAGCTGGAGGCCGCACAGCAGGTCCAGCCGGTGGATGTTGGGATCGGCCATGCCCGCGGTGCGGCTGTGGCCTTTGCTCACGTGCGAGCCGAACCACACGGGGACGCCGTCGCGCAGGGCGCCAGTTGCTAGGCGACGCAATTCGTCGCTAGGCAGATTGACGTACAGAACGCGCCGAGCGCCTTGCATGTTGTTGAGCATGTCGACAGTCATCAGGCGGTAGTAGGGATGGCGCGGGTCATTCGTGAGGCAGACCTGGCTTAGGCGGAGGGCGGCGGCGGGGATGCGATGAGGACAAATGGGGCGCGGGATTTGCGGTTAAGCTGACGGATGCTTGACGTGTCTGCTCAGTTTTTTAGGTGACTATGTCTTACGAGAAGAAGTGCACGTTCATAGCAGACACATGTCTGTGTGTCTGTCTGTCTGTGTCTGTGTCTGTCTGTCTGTCTCTGTCTGTCTGTCCATTCGTCTGTCTGTCTAATTTGTCTTCTGTCTGTCTGTCTGTCTGGCTGTCTGTCTGTCTGTCTCTGTCTGTCTGTCTGTCTGTCCATTCGTCTGTCTGTCTAATTTGTCTGTCTATTTTTCTGTCTGCCTGTCTGTCTGTCTGTCTGTGTCTGTCCATGTCCCCAAAGAGGCAAAGCGCCACCTGCCTGAGCGCCCAAATCCACAAGCGGCTTCACGTGCTCCCTGTAGAACTCCACCGGTGTCACCGGTCCGATGCAGCGGTATTTATTGGCGGAGGACTCGCCAGAAGCGGCGGTTCCGTTGGCCGCGCCGTCAGCAGCCGAGGAGGCAGCAGCAGCGGCGGCGGTGACGGTGTACTTGAAGCTAAAGCGAGCGGGCGGCCGGCCGATGGCGGCGCAGCAGAAGCGGAACAGCTCGGGCAGCAGCTCGGCGTCGATGAAAGCCCGGATCTGGTCGGCGGTCTTGCCGGCGGCGTGCAGATCACGGATGCGCTTGGCGCTCTGCCTGTGCCAGGTGTTCAGCCAGAAGTTGAACTGCATCGACTCCTGGGAGACCAGAGGCTCCGTCCAGCACTGCTTCGGCACCACTCCGTGCTTCTCCACCTGACGGAGAAAAAAAACGATAGGGAATCCCCAACCGAGATAAAAATAGCTATAGAAACACTGCACAAGCTAAAAATAGCTAGGGAAATCACTAAGAAGACAAAAATAGGTAGGAAATCCCCAAACGAGACAAAATTAGCAAGGGATTCCCCAGGCGAGACAAAAATAGCTAGGAAATCCCCAGATAAGACAAAAATAGGTAGGAAATCCTCAAACGAGATAAAATTAGCAAGGGATTCCCCAGGCGGGACAAAAATACCTAGGCAACACCTAAATAGGCTAAAAAACATCAATAGGAAGGAACTTAAGAAATCTCTAAACTCGCGGGAGTTTCGGAATAAAAATAATTGGGAAACCCAAAGCTCATGTCAGAATGGATCAAGACTCGCACTAAACAGCGAATCAGCCAGGCAAGAGACCTGACCCCTCCTCACCAGATTAACAATCATATCCCACTGGCCGCCATCCTCGGCCGGATTGTGCAGCAGGTGTTGCCAAAGCCGGCCCTCAAGTGGCTCGCCGCGCAGGGCGCAGTCCAGATAACAGTGCAAATAATAATAGCCGCGCTCCAGCTTGTCCCAGAAGAACAGGTGGCTCTGCGAGAACTCCAGTTCGGCGATGCCCAGCTTCTTAGCCAAAGGAATCCGGACCATGTTCAACGCGGCGAACAGCCAGCAACGCCCGGACCGTTTCTGATCCGTGACCGGCTTCACCTCGGCGACGCTGTAGGCGAAGGCGCTGGAGCTGCTGATCTGGTCGACCAGCTGGCGGTCAAGAGCGACGTCGAACAGTTTGTGCCGCTGGGTGGACAGTTCGGCTAGTTGGAGCTGGCCGCTGGCGGAGAACTGCGACTCTAATTGGGCCAGCAGCTCGGCGGGGATACCGGATGCGGGTGCGCTGGACGACGACATTTTCAGGCTAGCAGCGAGCGGGCTGCAAAGGGAAACCGGTGAAAAACTTGGCCCCGACATCTTTACGGATAGAAGTCTCACGGGAGCTAAAAGTTTGCAGATTATAGCCTGGAAGTTCAGTTTCACCATAGATCACTTCTTAATAGACTGAAGTCTGGCTTATCAATAGCCTGAAGTCTAGCTTATCAATAGCCTGAAGTCTAGCTAATCAATAGCCTGAAGTCTAGCTAATCAATAGCCTGAAGTCTAGCTTATCAATAGCCTGAAGTCTGGCTTATCAATAGCCTGAAGTCTGGCTTATCAATAGCCTGAAGTCTAGCTTATTAATAGCCTGAAGTCTGGCTTATCAATAGCCTGAAGTCTAGCTTATTAATAGCCTGAAGTCTGGCTTATCAATAGCCTGAAGTCTAGCTTATCAATAGCCTGAAGTCTAGCTTATTAATAGCCTGAAGTCTGGCTTATCAATAGCCTGAAGTCTAGCTTATTAATAGCTTAAAGTCTGGCTTATCAATAGCCTGAAGTCTAGCTTATTAATAGCTTAAAGTCTAGCTTATCAATAGCCTGAAGTCTAGCTTATCAATAGCTTAAAGTCTAGCTTATCAATAGCCTGAAGTCTAGCTAATCAATAGCCTGAAGTCTAGCTTATCAATAGCCTGAAGTCTGGCTTATCAATAGCCTGAAGTCTGGCTTATCAATAGCCTGAAGTCTAGCTTATCAATAGCCTGAAGTCTAGCTTATTAATAGCCTGAAGTCTAGCTTATCAATAGCCTGAAGTCTAGCTTATTAATAGCCTGAAGTCTGGCTTATCAATAGCCTGAAGTCTAGCTTATCAATAGCCTGAAGTCTGGCTTATCAATAGCCTGAAGTCTAGCTTATTAATAGCTTAAAGTCTAGCTTATCAATAGCCTGAAGTCTAGCTTATCAATAGCTTAAAGTCTAGCTTATCAATAGCCTGAAGTCTAGCTTATCAATAGCTTAAAGTCTAGCTTATCAATAGCCTGAAGTCTAGCTAATCAATAGCCTGAAGTCTAGCTAATCAATAGCCTGAAGTCTAGCTAATCAATAGCCTGAAGTCTAGCTTATCAATAGCCTGAAGTCTGGCTTATCAATAGCCTGAAGTCTGGCTTATCAATAGCCTGAAGTCTAGCTTATTAATAGCCTGAAGTCTGGCTTATCAATAGCCTGAAGTCTAGCTTATCAATAGCCTGAAGTCTAGCTTATTAATAGCCTGAAGTCTGGCTTATCAATAGCCTGAAGTCTAGCTTATTAATAGCTTAAAGTCTAGCTTATCAATAGCCTGAAGTCTAGCTTATCAATAGCTTAAAGTCTAGCTTATCAATAGCCTGAAGTCTAGCTAATCAATAGCCTGAAGTCTAGCTTATCAATAGCCTGAAGTCTGGCTTATCAATAGCCTGAAGTCTGGCTTATCAATAGCCTGAAGTCTAGCTTATCAATAGCCTGAAGTCTAGCTTATTAATAGCCTGAAGTCTAGCTTATCAATAGCCTGAAGTCTAGCTTATTAATAGCCTGAAGTCTGGCTTATCAATAGCCTGAAGTCTAGCTTATCAATAGCCTGAAGTCTGGCTTATCAATAGCCTGAAGTCTAGCTTATTAATAGCTTAAAGTCTAGCTTATCAATAGCCTGAAGTCTAGCTTATCAATAGCTTAAAGTCTAGCTTATCAATAGCCTGAAGTCTAGCTAATCAATAGCCTGAAGTCTAGCGTATCAATAGCCTGAAGTTTAGCTTATCAATAGCCTGAAGTCCAGCTAATCAATAGCCTGAAGTCTAGCTTGTCAATAGCCTGAAGTCTAGCTTATCAATAGCCTGAAGTCTAGCTTATCAATAGCCTGAAGTCCAGCTTATCAATAGCCTGAAGTCTAGCTTATCAATAGCCTTAAGTCTAGCTTATGAATAGCCTGAAGTCTGGCTTATCAATAGCCTGAAGTCTGGCTTATCAATAGCCTGAAGTCTGGCTTATCAATAGCCTGAAGTCCAGCTTATCAATAGCCTTAAGTCTAGCTTATGAATAGCCTGAAGTCTGGCTTATCAATAGCCTGAAGTCTGGCTTATCAATAGCCTTAAGTCCAGCTTATCAATAGCCTGAAGTCTGGCTAATCAGTAGCCTGAAGTCTGAAGTCTGTTGCAATATAGGTAAGCAAAAGCCAGATACTCAAGTGACAGACTGATTGGTTTATTTGGTAAGCGAGCAGCTTGTGATTAGTATGTAAAACAATAAAAAAATCCAATAATTTCTAAAAAAAACCTAAACAGATGAAATCGTCTAATGCGATAAAACCCCTCAAGACATTCCTAATAGTAGAGCTAGAAGACAATAAATTTTAGTTATGTGATCTTAATTTGTTAAACAGATAAATAGAAAAAAACATTTTACAAAGTGCCTAAACTACAAAAAAGGAAAGACAGTTAAGGATTTTTGATGCTATTAAATACTCGATAAAGATTAATATCACAGTGACGCAGGTCATTCATTGCCAACTAAACATAAAAGGCCTTTTATAAGTGTTGAAATATTTGAATTATCAAAGGAGGCTTCGGATTTGAGGGCTTTCAGTTGCATTATAACTTGATTCTAAGTTGCTGTAACACAACACATTCTAGTAAGAGCATCATCTGCCTTATGACGACGGGAAGGTCGTGGGTTCGAGCCCCAGCTCAGTACACCCAGAAGGTCGGGTTTATAAATATAAATATATTTTATTGTAAAAATAGTAATTTACTTTGCTAGTAGAAATTATTTATTAGGTAAATTTAAAATTTTAAAGTTAAAGACAAAAACAATATTATGCCAATAAAGCTTACCCAAATATGGACTAGAAATATACGCGTATTAGCTGAATAGCAAAAAATGAAATCGACAGATGCTTTGCCGAATAGTGGTGTCTTAGCTTTAGTTAAAACATATATAGAATAATTGTATCCAAAAATAAATGGACTCAGTTTGCTACTAATGTCTGATCTTGAAACATTTCTATTTCATGTTACAGATTTACTTGCCGATATGTAGCGAACATATGTTTTTTTATAACTCACAAGGAATGGATTTTTTAAAAAGTTTATTTAGCTAAAACAAACACAAGAACAGAGGAAAAGGCTTATTCAGCTACTCAGGTGAACTTAAAGCTCAGCTTGTAGGCCAGCCGAGTGCAAGTCTGGCCCGAAACGAAAAACTTGCAACGCTTCTTCTCTAATGGAGTCAAATTGTAGCCGGCCTCGCTCAGGTCGGCGTGCAGCGAGCGCATCAGCGTCTCCTCATCGGCTTGGCCGGGCCAGGGACCGAATTTTACGTGGGCGGTTTCGGCTACGCAGCTGGCGTGCTGAGGCGTGGTCTGGGAGTTTGTTTGGGGTGGAATTAAATATTGAGCATTCATAATGCGTTTCTGACAGATTTAATGATGCAAGGACTCACTACTCACAACAAAGGTAATGCTATAATGACTCAGACTCATATACGACACACTTGATGATGCAATGACTAACTTACTAATCTTTGACACACTTGATGACGCAATGACTCAATATCTCATTTATGACACACTTGATGACGCAATGACGCAATAACTCATCTCTGACACACTTAATGACGCAATAACTTATCCATGACACCCCTGATGACGCAATGACACAATAACTCATCTCTGACACACTTGGTGAAGCAATAACTTATCCATGACACCCCTGATGACGCAATGACACAAAAACTCATCTATGACACACTTGATGACGCAATGACGCAATAACATATCTATGACACCCTTGATGACGCAATGACACAATAACTCATCTCTGACACACTTAAATGACGCAATAACTTATCCATGACACCCCTGATGACGCAATGACACAATAACTCATCTCTGACACACTTAATGACGCAATGACTCACTTACTAATCTTTGACACACTTGATGACGCAATGACTCAATATTTCATCTATGACACACTTAATGACGCAATGACGCAATAACTTATCCATGACACCCCTGATGACGCAATGACACAATAACTCATCTCTGACACACTTAAATGACGCAATAACTTATCCATGACACCCCTGATGACGCAATGACACAATAACTCATCTCTGACACACTTAATGACGCAATGACTCACTTACTAATCTTTGACACACTTGATGACGCAATGACTCAATATTTCATCTATGACACACTTAATGACGCAATGACGCAATAACTTATCCATGACACCCCTGATGACGCAATGACACAATAACTCATCTCTGACACACTTAAATGACGCAATAACTTATCCATGACACCCCTGATGACGCAATGACACAATAACTCATCTCTGACACACTTAGTGACGCAATAACTTATCCATGACACCCCTGATGACGCAATGACACAATAACTCATCTCTGACACACTTAAATGACGCAATAACTTATCCATGACACCCCTGATGACGCAATGACACAATAACTCATCTCTGACACACTTAAATGACGCAATAACTTATCCATGACACACTTGACCCTCAGGCTCACCTGAACCCGATGCGGCCACACCAGGACGTCGGCGCAGCGAGTCACGGCGCCAACTTCAACGGCGGCAGAAATCACCCGCGCCCGGAGTCCAGCATAATCCAAAAACTGCTCCTCGTGTCGCTGGCGAACAATTTCCCTAGTAACCGACGGGCTAACTGACAGCGCCTCCTGCAGGCCAGCGAGGCCAAAATAGCCGGCTTCCTGGTAGACCGGCAGGGCGACCTCGTTAGGCGGCAGCTTGCCGTGGCGCAGGTAGTCCAGGATGTAGCCGAAGTACACGCCGTTTGTGTCGATGAAGTAGTAGCCGTGCCTGTCCCGCTGCATCTCGTGCCGGCCTGCGAGTGGGCGAGTGAGCCAATGGGTGAATAAGTGGGTGAATGAGTGACAGTGTTAAAGCTAAATCAGCAGGAGGGCTGCAGGCACTTTGACGCTTAAAGCGACATCGTCCCACAACCAGCGACTGGGCATGACTGTCCATTGCGCTGACTCCTGAAGCGCGTTCAGTCACACTAAATACGGTATGCAGGCTAAGACACACACACACAGGCCGGCACCCAGTCACGCACTCACATAGAGTGTACAAACCGGTAATTCCAGGCCTGTACACTCTCTATGCCTTGGGGGGTTGCCCTCATGGGCGTACGAGGGGTGATCAAAAAGTTCTGCAACCTTTCGACCTTGCGTCAAGATTACTGGACCGATCACACTTAAAATTGACGCAATGTAAGAAAAAATTGAATTTTATATCACTCTCGATTTTCAAGTCATTTCATCAATCCGTTCCAACTTGGCTGACAGTTCACCATAAGCAGTTTTTAGCTTGTGCGTTAAACTGTGAAAGTCAGCTTTTGCTTCATAGTATTTTTTTCCGTGCAGCATGGCAAAATATCTTCTGACATGCACATAAATTTTACCACTGTTTCTACAAATTCCGCCTCGTTATTTAACACCATCGCCAGGCTCGTGTGTCATTGGGTTGATGCACAGTCGAGTTTTAATGACAAGTGAATGTCTGACCAAACCTTGACATCCGTGACCGAGCCATCCATTCACAATAATTCTCACATACTTCAACTTGCAGGGAGATATGGCGGTGGAAAATCTTCCTTAGCACTGGGGACTGCTAAATGCTTGAGTGAAGTTTCTTGCCAATGCTTTCGTAGGGGAGGCATGAAAGGGGATAAAACCGGCGCGGCGACAACAGATGCGTCGAATGCTGCTCCTCACACAGCGAGGAAGACCGGATTACTTATGGAGGAAAAAAGGGTTCAGCTGGTTCTACATCCACCTTACTGGCTTACATTGACCCATATGACTCCACTGTATTCTCAAAACTGAAAGCTGCTACTCATGGAAGACCTTTTTTAGAGCGCTCAAGAACTGAGATAGGTGCTCAAATCAGAGTTGCAGACACTGCTTGCAATCAATTATCTTAGCTACTTCCAAATGTGTCAAAAGCGACGGAAGCGGTGCATAGAAGCTGATGAGAGATAGCTTGAGGGAATGTAATGCTGATTGTGTGCACAAAATTTCTTCGAGTCACATTATTAACTCACTTGCAGAACTTTTTGATCACCCCTCGTAAATTGCACAACTGGCCCATAGTCCAACCAATTCGTACATGCAAGGCCCCAAATTAATGTGACCCTGCACACGAAACCGCGCTAGGGAAAATAGCCAACCTACAACGCGGGGTCGAACCTGGACCAGTGGCACACAAGGCAGACGCGCTAGACCGCCGAGCCACTCGCCCCCATATCAGTGACAGTGAGTGATTGAGTGAGTGAGAGTGAGTGTGTGAGTGAGTGAGTGAGTGAGTGAGTGAGTGAGTGAGTGAGTGAGTGAGAGAGTGAATGAGTGAGTGAGTGTGTGAATGAGAGACTAAATGAGTGAGTGAGTGAATAAATGAATAAGGTCATTAGTTAACGAGGTCATTAGCGATGGTGACGTTATGATCTAGTTCATTAGCGAGAGAGCGAAGAGTTAATTAGCTACTGATGGACAGGCTCGAGTGGACTAACAATACATTGAAGTGCAACAGCGAGTGAACAAGTTATTGACACAGTGCCCAAGTAAATCATTGATCCGGATGTCCTGCCCACCGGAGAACATGGCAGCCAGCATGGACTCCGGCTCCTTCAACAGCGTGCTCCGCCTAGTAATATAGCTGACGCCGCCAACATTGAGCGGCACAACCCCCGGACAGTCGAATGTCGATGACGACTGTCGCCCGCCGCGAGCATTGGCGCCCGGCTGATCGGAGCTGTTCCGCTCCCCGTACGGCCTGACGCCCTCGACTGCTAGCAGCGAAACCTGACAACGCCGGCCGCCTTTCTGATCCGAAGACTCCGATCGACGCCTCGACGCGGCCCAACGACGACTGTCGGAGGTTGCTTCGCCGTCGCCGTCGCTGTTGTCAGCTGGTTTCGCGTGGTTGTTGGCGTGGGCCTCGTCCTCACGGACGCTCTTGTCGGCTTCCGGCGACGAACTCGAAGAGTCCATAATTTTTTAGGGCTAGCCTGTTGCTCACTACATTTGCACCACGATGAGAAACAGCTGGAATTCAAATTGGTTACATTTAAATATAGTCACTTGCTTATATTTCTACTAATAGTAAGCGAAAAAACCTTAATGATGAAAATTATGAAACTATCAGATAAAATTAATAATAAATGTTAACTAATTAATGTAATTCAATTTATTATTAAGAGACTTTACACCATTGATGTGGGCAAAACACTAATTTAGGAAAACAGCAGAACTAGACAATAATAATAAAGAGGAGACATCAAATCACACCTAAAGTAAAGATTGGGCAACCGAAGGTAAGCAGGTGGTGATTTGTTTAAAAATTCTCTAGCTAGCTGTACTTTTATTGGACGACAGCAACAGACTAATAAATCATAATTAATATTACGATAAGGAAAAAATTCTGAATAGCGATTAGGAAAAAAAGGCAAATTTAGATGGCTTATTTACACGAATTAGAGACAAAAAGCATGAACCGTCCTAATTTTAAGAAAAACTACCAAACCGGAAGTGCCTGCCTAATAAATCCATAGCTAGGTTTCATAACCCCAAGCAGGCGGAACAAACGGGTGCTAGTATTTAAAATCCTGAGCTACACTGCCATACCGGAAGTGCTTGTGTTTAAGGTCCCAAGCTAATCTACCATACCGGAAGTGCTTGTATTCAAGGTCCCAAGCTAATCTACAATACCGGAAGTGCTTGTGTTTAAGGTCCCAAGCTAATCTACAATACCGGAAGTGCTTGTGTTTAAGGTCCCAAGCTAATCTACCATACCGGAAGTGCTTGTATTCAAGGTCCCAAGCTAATCTACAATACCGGAAGTGCTTGTGTTTAAGGTCCCAAGCTAATCTACAATACCGGAAGTGCTTGTGTTTAAGGTCCCAAGCTAATCTACAATACCGGAAGTGCTTGTGTTTAAGGTCCCAAGGTACACTACCATACCGGAAGTGCTTGTATTTAAGGCCCCAAGGTACACTACCATACCGGAAGTGCTTGTATTTAAGGTCCCAAGCTACACTGCCATACCGGAAGTGCTTGTATTCAAGGCCCCAAGCTAATCTACAATACCGGAAGTGATTGTATTTAAGGCCCCAAGCTACACTACTATCCCAGAAGTCCTGTATAAAGTATTTCAAATCCCAAACGATACAGGCCCCCACTGGAAGTGCTTATACTCCCAAAATTCAACATCAATTTATTTTCACAAAAATTCAAGCATCAAGCTTTAAAAGCCTTTGGCGCCGGTCCAGACCCGTCGGCTCCGCCACTTTTGCGTTTTCCTCCGCTAGTTCCCCCACCGCCGCCGCCGCCGCCGCCAGCGCCGCCACCAGCGCCGCCGCCAATCATTGACTGAATCTGGTTCCACTGTTTATTCAGCTCGGCCTTCTCGTCCTTCTGTCCGCCGGCCTCGCGGCGTCGAGTTTTCCTACCGTCGGACATTTTCACGCCGTATTGGAAAGCGGCTTTTGGCAGCGCCTCCTTGCTAGCCATGAACGAGGCGTACTGATCGGGATCCTCGAAATCCCATCGATTAATGGGGCCTTTCTTCTTGCCGACGTCCATCTTAGTATAGTCGGTTTCGTCGTCCGAGTCGCCCATAGCGTCGTAGGACTCCACGTAGCCCGGATAGCATTCGTCGTAGCCGCTGGCCTCGTTCCGAATAGCCGCCGACGATCTGCCGACGTTGGGCTTGCGCTGGCGAGCAGTTGTCGAACCCGACGTCAAGTCGCCAGACAGCTCGGTCGAATCAGCTACGCGGCCGAGCTCGCCAACAACGGCGGCGGCGGCTTTAGCCGAGGCGGGCGGGCGCCACATGGACTCGCGCTGCAGGTCCGGGTCGGCCGCGTCGAAATAGGCTCGGGAAGTAGTCGCCGACGTCGACGTCGACTGTGGCACCTGCGGCGTCGGCCGGCCTCTGTTGTCGCGGTCGCGTTCTCGATCCCGATCTCGATCGCGTTGATCGCGATGGTCGCGAGTTCGATCCCTATGATCGCGATCGCGATAATGATCGCCCCGATCGCGGTGGTCGCGGTCTCGGTCACGGTGATCGCGGTCGCGACCCCTAATAATTAGTGGCAGTGTTAGATAATCGATAATAAGCAACTAGTTGCGCGGCGCATCCGAGTGCTGTGTAAGCTGCTCAGCCTGACGGGCTGGAGGGGCCGCAACACCCACCCTAAATTTACCCAGCGCTCAAACTGGTACCCAATCTCAGCTGGCTGGACTGAACCAATTCGGGATTAAGTGCCTTGCTCAAGGCCACAAATTGTCTCCTAGCGCCAGGACTCGAACCCACGACCTTACGGTCATAAGTCACGTGCCCTAGCCACTAGGCTACAACTCCTCCTCCTATTCGGAGCATTATTCATACTACTAGTACGAATAATACTCTTAATTATAATGCTACTACTGCTACTAATACTACTATAAGTACTAATACTCATAATACTAAAAAAAGAAGAATAATAATCCTATTAATACATCTAATAATAACACTTTTATTACTATTACTACTACTACTATTACTACTACTACTACTACTACTACTAAATATTACTACTACTACTACTACTACTACTATTACTACTACTACTGTAGTGTGTGAGCGTTTGTCGCGTGCACAGCCTATGTACACTTTTTCACTCTCGCTTTCTTATACCCTGTTACGTAATCGATGCTTTCTATTTAACTCGTGAATCAATGGAATAAAAAGTAAGAGCGTTCGTCAACTTTAACGTCTCTCTGCGTTAGTGCACCCTACTACTACTACTACTACTACTACTACTACTACTACTACTACTACTACTACTACTACTACTACTACTACTATTACTACTACGATAAAAGTCTGCCTGACGCAAAAAAACTCACCGCCTATGCCCGGAGTCCCGCTGGTCCCTGTCCCGGTCCCGATCCCTGTCATTGTCCCTGCTGTCCCGACCGTAGGGCCCGCCAGCGTTGCGCGAGCCAGTATTAGCCAACTCTTCGTCGTCGTAGATAGAAAAACCGACGCCTCCGGCGGGAGCCGTCGATTGCTGTTGATGTTGTTGCTGCTGCTGTTGCTGCTGTTGCTGCTTGGCCTTTTTAGCCTGACGCCGTCCTACGCGCAGATAGCTAATAATCTGGGCCAGCTTGTTAATGATTATGTCGTTAGTCGTAACCGAACTGTCGGGACCGGAAGGGCACTCGGCTTTGCTACGAATTATCGTTGTTGGCACGTCGAATTCGGCAAATTCCTCTTCCAAATCGATACGATAAGCCATTCGACCGGGTGCGAACTGGACGCAGTAATTGTATGGTGAAATTAGTAACAATAATGAACTGCTTATTACACTTCTTATATTATAAAATGAGTAGCAATACGCGGAAGTTAAATTATAGAAAAACTTGAATGCAAAAATAAAGTACTTCCACTTTCCCACTTCTTTCCCTGCCTTCTCTCCCACTCCCTTTCCGGCCTTCTTCCCCACTCCCTTCCCTGCCTTCTTCCCCACTCCCTTCCCTGCTTTCTTCCCAACTCCCTTCCCTGCCTTCTTCCCCACTCCCTTCCCTGCCTTCTTCCCCACTCCCTTCCCTGCCTTCTTCCCCACTCCCTTCCCTGCCTTCTTCCCCACTCCCTTCCCTGCCTTCTTTCCCACTCCCTTCCCTACCTTCTTCCCCACTCCCTTCCCTGCCTTCTTTCCCACTCCCTTCCCTGCCTTCTTTCCCACTCCCTTCCCTGCCTTCTTCCCCACTCCCTTCCCTGCCTTCTTTCCCACTCCCTTCCCTGCCTTCTTTCCCACTCCCTTCCCTGCCTTCTTCCCAACTCCCTTACTGCCTTCTTCGCCACTCCCTTCCCTGCCTTCTTTCCCATTCCCTTCCCTGCCATCTTCCCCACTCCCTTCCCTGCCTTCTTTCCCACTCCCTTCCCTGCCTTCTTTCCCACTCCCTTCCCTGCCTTCTTCCCAACTCCCTTACTGCCTTCTTCCCCACTCCCTTGCCCACCATACAAGACAGCAGCGCGCCGAAAACTCACCAAATCGTTCCGCTGCATTGGCCGGTTCCGATCGAGCAGCACCCGCATCACCGAGCGGCCCAGCGCCGTTTTCGTGTTGGCAACCGCGGCCGCAGCCGCAGCGGCCGACGCCGACGGAGCAGTTGCGGCCGAAGCCGCCGTAGCCGCAGCTGCGGCAGCAGAAGCCTCGGCAGCGGCCGCCGCAGCGGCAACTTCGTCAACGTCAACGGCGGCAATTCGACCGCCGCCGACGCCTACGCCGCCGACGTCGCCCCCAGCGTCGACGCCCTCGGTGTCGCCGGCTAGTTCGGCGGCGACAATTCGAGCCCGCGTCTTGTCCAACAGGGCGTAGTCGAGGCCCTTCACCAGATGAGTGTGGTCCATGTCGCCGCCAAGGTATTTGCTCTCCTCGATTAATTGCCGACGTCGTTCGGCGCTGGCCGCCGTCTGCAGGGCGTCGCCTGCGCCGGGTGCTACAGATCTGCCGGCGGCGGGTGGGGTGGCGAATGTAATTCGAGGATCTTGGAGGCCAACTACTAAAATTTGAGGATCTGGGAGGCTGGCGACTGCAATTTGAGGATCTGGGAGGCTGACGACTGCAATTTGAGGATCTGGGAGGCTGACGACTGCAATTTGAGGATCTGGGAGGCTGACGACTGCAATTCAAAACTTTGAGAAGCTCACCTATAGTCAGTGGTGGCCGACACTTCCAGTTCAGAGCCACCGTCAGCCCGACGCTCTTTGGCTCGGTCGCGATAGGCCTCGCCTGAGCCACCATCGCCGTCGTGGCCGTCGCCGCCTTCGGCGGCCTCCTTCTTGGCCCGCTGCTTAGCTAGCCAGGCGGCCTTCTTCTTTTTCCGTTCGCTAGCTGCGGCCGAATCAGCAGGACGTTTCGGCCTAGCAAAAGTCGCTGTCGACGCGGCGCTCGGAGTCGCCGACGCCGACGCCGCCATTGTCGTCGACGTTGAGGAGCCGCTGGCCGCCCGAGGCGTGTTCAACAGCCGACGAAAATCGTCATTGGTCAGTCGGTGATGCTGGTGATTGCGAGACGAAGACAGCGACTCGTTGGGAGAAAAATCCCCATCGGCGACGTGTCCTCCGCCGCCGCCGCCGCCGCCGCCGCCGAGATCCTCGTGATCGGCGGGTGCAATCGGATTGTGGAACACCTCGGTTTCGGCCATTGAGTCCGTTACTGCTCAGTACCGTTAAGTTGTCGATATTTTTATCCCAGCTCAGACAGTTAATGACAGATGATTAATTAAGGGTTTGTCCGGCTATTGCTGGAACAAATTGCGGTTTAAAAAATGATTTATAAAGCTTGTCTCAGGTTGCAGAAAGGTGGGCTGCTATATCAAAGGGTATTGAAGGATAAAGTCTTTGTCTTGTATTGAAGAAAGGAGTCTTTGTCTTGTAATAGAATAATGAAGGGGTCTTTGTCTTGTATTAGGATATTCAATGAATAGGTCTTTGTCTTGTATTAGGATATTCAATGAAAGGGTCTTTGTCTTGTATTAGGATATTCAATGAATAGGTCTTTGTCTTGTATTAGGATATTCAATGAATAGGTCTTTGTCTTGTATTAGGATATTGAAGGAAAGGGTCTTTGTCTTGTATTATGATATTGAAGGAAGGGGTCTTTGTGTTGTATTAGGATATTGAATGAAAGGGTCTTTGTCTTGTATTAGGATATTGAAGGACAGGGTCTTTGTCTTGTATTGGGATATTCAATGAAAGGGTCTTTGTTTACTATTAGGATATTCAATGAATAGGTCTTTGTCTTATTTCGGGGTGCTGAAGGGAAGGCGTCTCTGTCTTATTTTAGGGTAAAGGCAAAGGAAATCTGTCTCCCTTCGTTAATGGTTTGGAAAAATCGCTCATCAAAAGTTTTTGTTGAATTTTTTAAAGTTTTTAAGAACACAAAAAAACATTTTAATAAGACCGTGAACTGCTGTACGTTATTGTTAAACAACTGTAAAAATTTACAGCACAGTGAGCAGAAAGCCTTTCAGCTGGGGTCACTGTCAATTAAATTGATAATGAGGTGACGAGGTCCTCGACCCCACAGAGAGGGGGCTACACGTGGACTCTCAACTGTTCTTATAAGAGCATATGGATTATGGCTGTTTTGCTAGACACCGCTACAGCTCCAGGCGAAAAATACAATTCAAATAGTGAAGTTATTTCTTTTAACATGTGGATAATGTGGAGAGCTTCATAGCATACAGGTTCAATGTCTTTAAAACTGAAAAAAGTAATATACTAACATACATTTATTTACATTAAGAAGTGAGTCTGCCTTATGACCGGAAGGTCGTGGGTTCGAGCCAAAAATTTTTTTTACTTTGCTACACACGCAAAACTATAAAAAAACGAACAGTGCTAGATGCAATAAAAATACAATTACAAGCAAATAACAACTATGGGAATTATTTTTGAAAACTAAAGATTGGAAAGACGTAGAAAATAATGCTTATAACAGTATGTAATCTAAAGTATAAATACGTGTGTTAAACAATAATAATGAATTACAAAAACAAATCAATCTTTCTAATGTAGAAATATAAAATCAACACAACAATTCGTTAGCGCAGACTAAACACTGTTTTTGATACAATGGAAGAAATCAAGAAAAATACTCTAATATTTCAAGTCAGGACCGGCTGTTGAGCTCCAGAGCTGACAGAGATCGTTGCGCCGGCCCCGGACTCGCCAATTCACCCTGACGTCGGCGCTGCTCGTCGAGTCGCTGCTTCAAATCTAGCAGTTCGCGCAACTGTTCGGGTCTGACCAGCTGGAGCAGATTCTGTTCCAGATCTTTCTGCTCCTGGGTTAGGCGCATGAGCGTCATCTAGTTTGTGTGGGTTTATTATTAGTAATTATTATTTTATTTATTTTGTTTTAAAATTACTTTTTTCCGTTGCGTAAATAATATAAAGGAATTCCTAAAGTCGAATTCCCTAAGTATTTTATTCAAAGGCATTTTAGTTCCATTCCAGTTAAAGGAATTCACTCTAACATTTCAAGAGGAATTCCCCTACTATTCCAAACAAGAGAATTTCCCTACTATTCCAACAACAGGAATACCCAAACTATTTCAACAAAAGGAATTCCCCTACCATTCCAACAATATGAATTCCCCCACTATTCCAGCAAGAGGAATTCCCCTACTATTCCAACAACAGGAATACCCAAACTATTTCAACAAAAGGAATTCCCCTACCATTCCAACCATAGGAATTCCCCTACCATTCCAGCAAGAGGAATTCCCCTACCATTCCAACAAGAGGAATTCCCCTACCATTCCAGCAAGAGGAAATTTCCTACCATTCCAGCAAGAGGAATTCCCCTACCATTCCAGCAAGAGGAATTCCCCTACCATTCCAACAACAGGAATACCCAAACTATTTCAACAAAAGGAATTCCCCTACCATTCCAACCATAGGAATTCCCCTACCATTCCAGCAAGAGGAATTCCCCTACCATTCCAACAAGAGGAATTCCAATACCATCCCAACAAGAGGAATTCCCCTACCATTCCAGCAAGAGGAATTCCCCTACCATTCCAGCAAGAGGAATTCCCCTACCATTCCAGCAAGAGGAATTCCCCTACCATTCCAGCAAGAGGAATTCCCCTACCATTCCAACAAGAGGAATTCCCTTTACCATTCCAAAAAACAGGAATTCCCCAACCATTTCAGCCAGAGGAATTCCCTTGTTATTCCAGCAAGAGAAATTTCCCCATTATTATGAGGAAAACCAGCCTACCTGCTCCACAGTGTATTCGTTCAACAGTCTCTGATGCTCGGCAAAGATCGCCTCGGATTCCCGATTGCCGGGCAGAGCCTGCGGCGGCAACAAATCGACGGGAAGCTCCTCCCAGATGACGCGCATCAGCTGCAGCTGGTCGCTGCCGTCCTGCGGCGTGGCCAGGCTGGGCATCAAGTCCGGCTTGTTAGTGACGCGCAGAGCCTGCAACTGTTGCTGCTGCTGAAGAAGACTCAACGGCGGAGTCGGCGACTTGAAGTTCGACTCAGCATTGGCGCCGGCGGCGACCACAATAGGCGGCGGCGGCGGATCCTCCGTCACTTCGACATCGTCAGCGTCAAGCAGCAGCGGATCGTCCAACGCTGCGTTGTTAGGAACGACATTGGCGCCGCCGGCAGCGGCGGCTGCGGCAGCTGCAGCGCCGGCAGCAGCGACGTCGGTCGAATTGCCATCGGCATCGACGCTGAAAGAAGCCCGCGACGCCGGCTCAATCAGGCTGGCATTGTATCCAGGCAGCCGGGGCGCAACCAGTTCGAATAGTTCGACTAAGCCGGTGATGGCAGGCCGGCTAGTTGGCTCCTGGTGCAGGCAGGCGGCTAGCAGGGAGCGCAGAGTCTCCGGACAGTCGCGGAACTGAGGCGGACGCTGGCCAGCGTGGATGTGGAACATGA
The DNA here is from genome assembly GCA_950096795.1 of Macrostomum cliftonense. Taxonomy (NCBI): domain Eukaryota; kingdom Metazoa; phylum Platyhelminthes; family Macrostomidae; genus Macrostomum; species Macrostomum cliftonense. Next base: position 960,043 of record CATNEM010000095.1, on the reverse strand, counting down.
TGCTGTAGCTGTTCATGTCTTTGAATGGCCGGCTGCGGGCCAGCACCTCCCACATCACCATGCCCAGGGAGTAGACGTCCACGCTGGGCGAATACCTGTGTTTCAGTGGAGGTTCGGTGAAAGTGAACCACTACGTTTTGGAACTGATGTACAAAATCCGAGCGCTGTGTACGGGCTGTAGGGGCCAGGCCATAGCAACAACCCTTTGCGTTCTAGTGCGTACGACTTGTATTAGTGTAAAGTCCTAGGTTCGAGTCTCAACTCAACAGTAGCTAAAGCGACTGCCTTACGACTGGAAGGTCGTGGGTTCGAGCCCCCCAGCTGGGTAAATTTAGAGTGGCTGTTTGCGACCCTGTCTAAATTAATTATTTGTATTAAGTGTTGCTCAAACTCCCTGATTCTTTAATAATAATCCTAAACCCCCTGAAAAATTCCCCTAAAAAAGATATCCCAAATCCACAAATGCATTTCAAAAAAACAACAGTTAACCTGCTATTAGTAAGAATCTCCGGGGCCATCCAAGCCACCGTGCCCTTGCTAGATGTCATATCGGTTGATTGTTCCCTAACGGTGCCGAAATCGCACACCTTGAGCACGCGGCCAGCGTTGAACAATAGCAGATTCATGCTCTTCAAGTCGCGATGAATGATTGGCCGAGGCTGGTGAGCGTGCAGATAGGCAACGGCTTGGGCGCACTGCAGAAACCAGGAGAAGGCCAGGCCTATGCTGTATTCAACACTGGGCCTGTTGTGTACAACATCAGCCACCGTGCCGGAGTCTGCCAGCTCCATCACGTAGTAGGGACAGGCGAACTCGCTAGACGAGCCAGCCGACGACGGTCGCTCGCCTTCGTTGGGACCAAGCCAAACGCCAAATAGGCGGACAATATTGGGATGCTGACAGCGGGCTAGCAGGCCCATCTCCTTCTGCAAGCTGGCCACGTCGCGCTGAGAATCAAATAGTTTAATAGCCACGTCGGTGCCCTGCCAGCGGGCGCGGTAAACCGTGCCGTAGGTGCCCCGGCCAAGCTGTTCGTGGCCGCGACGGATTTCCTCGGGCGGAATTAGCCGAACAATCTGGGGCTCCGCTGAGGCCATGGCTGGAGATTAATCAAAATGTTTTGATTGACATTTAAAACTTCATAATAGATCTGACTAAAAAGAATTTATTGCATAAAATTTTTAGGAATTATATTGTGAGAATCATCAAATATGTATACAATTTAATAAACGGTGGGCCATTAGTCGAGGGTGTGTTACAAAATTCAGTCAATGATGGAGTATTGCGATTGCTGCCGGCAAAAATACATTAAGATGCTTATTGTACCCATGGACTTCTATATTTAGCATCTATATAGAAGCTAAATATAGAAGTCCATGATTGCACCCATTTGTTTCTCTTGTCTATGGTCAAGAAAAATGTGGATATTAACTTTCTGCAACAATCTAAAAAAGCCGACAAGCAATTGAATTGCTGCCGATATCTTAGTGCCGAAAAGCATCAACAAAAGGGTACAATATTAGACTACAAGTATTGCTTTTTGCAGTCAATTTTCCACTCTGGGCTTTCAAAAGTGGACATAGCGACTCTGCGGCTTCGCTCTACTAGTCTAGTCTATGACCCAAACAAAATGGCTAGAAGGCGCAATCTCCAGTTTTCCAACTTAGAGAAATCCATTTTCCATACCCGGGCCTGTTGTATGCAAAAAGCTACATAGAAATGACTCTATGGCCAAAGTCTACTGAGAAAAGTTAGATCAAAAGCTTAACTGATAATCTTTAATCAGCATATAGAAAAAACTCTGAAATGAAACGAACACAATTAGCCCTTCTTTTTGACGACTTGACTGATTCATTGTCTGTTCTCCGATGGCAGAGGTCCAACCTTCACAAGACCAAAATGCAAAAATTTGTGTTGACTCATCATCCAGGCCCACAAATAGGGAGAAGCAATGGGAAATTTTCCCAATGGTTGAGGGAAAAAACCACATGAACAGTACCATATTTTTTATTTGTGCCTTAAGCAGTACAGTGCAGCGTGCAACTTGCAAGATTTTCTGGCTATAGATATACAAGTGGAAAACTGATTGCACCTGCTAGCTATTTTTTGGGCCAGACTAGACTATACTGTCCGTCAAAAGTTCCAGAACCCTTGCTACGATGTCTTCTAGCGGACATAATTTCAGTCCATTTCAATTGTAATTTGGTTCAAATGAAAGCTGTGGATCTCAGCTCCATGATGTGGTCAAGAAAACGTTTATTCGAAGGAGCGCATGTGAACAGGCCAGTTTTATGGACATAAAAGTTAGAGAAAAAAGTAAGAAAGACAAACAAGCAATTGTCTATGGTCGCTGAGTCTATGGAGCAAACACACAGGGCTATTTACACACTTGCTGCAAGCACACAAAAACAGATGGCATCCTGAATTTAAACGGAAGAGTAATTCTCAATAGAGAAAAGCACGAATTACAGCTTCGCAGCAACTGCGCATCGAGCAGATGATGCAGCGCACCAGGTCTTGAGGTCCATAAGAGCCTGTTGTTTCAACACAAGTTTTGGCCATAGACTAATGTTGGCCAGGCTGAACACTGCACGCAAACTGATTCCCTCCCATGTGTGTTTTCTCCATAGACTCAGCGACCATAGACAATTGCTTGTTTGTCTTTTCCTCACTTTTTTCTCTAACCTTTATGTACATAGCACTGGCCTGTTCACACGCACTCCTTTGAATAAACTTTTCTTGGCCAAATCATGGAGCTGAGATCCACAGCTTTCATTTGAACCAAGTTATAGTTGAAATGGGCTGAAATTATGTCTGCTAGAAGACATTTTAGCAAGGGTTCTGGAACTTTTGATAAAAAGTATAGTAGAGCAAAGCCACAGAGTTGCCAGGTCCACTTTTGAAAGCCCCAAGTGGAAAATTGACTGCAAAAATCAATATTTCAACACAAAAAGGGACAAGTCTTTGTCAACTGCACTACTTCTAAGTTCTAGCTGCAACTGTGCTAAAAAGTCAATAATATTAAACATTTTAAAACATATTTAACTATATTGACTATTTTTATAAAAAGGTATTAAGGCAGACATTTAAGTACCAAGTTTGTCTTCTTGCATATGATTTGTGACTTTTATTTGCCATATAATCAAGCAAATTAGCAAAGATTCTACCTTTTAGTTAGTTACTACATTACTTGATATATTTAAGGTTTAATTCAAAGGTTTTGCAAAGGTCTTACTCTCTGATAAAAATGATAGAAGTGTTCAATTGTTTCAAGTATCAATGAAAGTTATATAGGTTATTGCAAGCTTTGATTCTATTTTAGTACTTTGTCTATAGGTGTTGAGTCACATTACTTGTAAACCTAACAAGTATTTGATAATAGTAAAAGTTAAGGCCCTACTACCTAGCTAGACTCAAAGCCTTAAACATAGTAGTTAAATCATGATAGAAATTAGAGGTATCACCAAAATAAGATCATTATTTGAATTATATTCTAATAAGATACTTAGTCCCAAGCTACAATACTATATCTATAGGACCTTGTGCTTATACTAATATATTAGGAATTAAAATCTCATTCAATCTTAACATTTATGCTTCAAATAAAATAAAATAACTTTGTTAGAAATAGGCATAGGAACTAGGGATATCTTCCTATTATAATTAAGTGAATATCCTAAGTAATAGGCATGTAATGTATAAGTCTGGTATCAAGATATTTTATTAAAAGAATTTTTGTCACATTGACAAAGAAAAGATAGGCCTAGAAATAGAAATTAGGAATTGTTATTAACTTAAAATATATGGTAGGGCTCTTTTATAAATATGAATTATTAGTTTTAATGTATATTAATCCCAAAGTAATACAATACAACCAGACCTGTCTTAGGTTCATTTTTTAGAAACTCCTAACTCATCTGGTCTCTAGCATTCAGGTAATTTTTACTGGGCCAAGTGGCTTACCCAGTCCAAGGGTAGTATGACTAGACTAACTCTGTCACTACCTTATTATATACCTGTTTACTGAAAATATGGCCTAATTTACCAAGCTAAAAATAGATTTTATGGCATAGGTTCACTTCCGTTCGGTAAATTATTTTGAGTGCATTTTTGAACTTAGCAACAAAAAACAAGTTGGAAAAAAAACCTGGAACAAATAAACTGTGTGCTGAGTCTGTAGCTCAAAGATAATGAATTGTCTCCTTGTATCTTTACAGTGGGTATTGCTTGCAGATGCACTAGAGGAACTGCCCAAAGTGAGGCTGAAGAAAGTTGCGGCGCCACAGGAACTCCTGCAGATATGTAGGAGTCCCTACAATCATATCCGCAGGATATGTCCCAAGTCCCCTCCATCAGATGCATATGTACATTAGGGTCGCTGGGGCAGGAATAGTTGTTGTTGGTGCCAATGGACAACCAGCCATTTTGTGTGGAAGGTGACAGCTAAAAATGCTAGTATTATAAGCTTGCCAGCTGCCCAGCTGCAAAAAAACTGTCATTCCCTTCAAGCCCCTTTGGATTTTTGCCCATAGACATTAACTTATGCCATGTCGACTTACAAAGTTTAAATTTGTTTCACAACACTACAATCGTTCCCGCGATTTCAAAAATGCACTCAAAATAATTTACCGAACGGAAGTGAACCTATGCCGATTTTATATAGGTAGGTCAAAGAAATATGAAACGACTTTGACTTTAGTCTAATCCAATGAGGTGGGCTACAGTTAACAGGCCTATGAAATTAATTTGACTGAAAATTGCAACCATTGTAAGACTGTCTAGAAATTATATCTGTAATATACATATGAAAGAAAACATAAAAAATTAAATGTGCTATGAAAACGGTGGATTTGCTGAAGTGGATTGATTATTTTTTAAGAATAAATACTTTCAGTCGTCTTATTTATTATGTACCTTTTTGGGAGGTTAATTATAAATTCGGTTATAAAGGATATTCAAAAATTGCGCCAAATACATTTCAACTACGTAAAACAAAACATTACATATTTAGTCGCATATTTTTCTGATCCTGATGCAATACTCTTTCTAAATATTAACTGTTCGTTTGCTTTTCTTAAAATGGAAATATTAAATATACGAGCTAAAGTCCGCTTCAGGTACTCGTACTTTAATCAATGAAGTTCGTTGCAAGGACACCTTGAGTACTTAAGGTGCCCTTGGTTCGTTGTACTGCGCAAGTTTCTCAGCTGTGCGTAGTAGAATAATCTTACGAATATTACTTTATAAAGCTTAAAGTATTATAGTCTATAATTATTTTATAAAGCTACTAGACCAAAAGTGCAAGGACCAGAGGCGTAGCATTGGATTTCGATGTCTTAAAGTTTTTTATGCATATGCTCTTGCAACAAAATGACATTTATTATTACATGTAATATTTTATCGTTGCAAATTTTCATACTTTTATTAGTCTCCAATCCGTCTTGATGCATGTTGTGCGTTTTACTAAGTGACTTCATGTACTCGTAGCAATAAAATAACAAATAACACAGTCAAAGAGCTAATTTTTAATTTTCCAAGTTTCAAAAAGCACTGATTACAATCAAGCAAAAACAGTTATAAAAAATAATCCGTTCTCATACCAGAATGCATATTTATTTACAGCGCATATAGTATTTTACAAAATAGCTACGCGAGCATCAACGCATATTAATCCAGTCCAAATATCTATGAAGCAATAACAATAAAACAGCAAATTAGCAAGCATAAATAGGCGGCCTAACAAATTAGCTAAGCAAATTGGCTAATAAAGGATTCCCCCTACCTGAAGGGATGATTTGAATAATGACTTGCCTGTCAACATTGACAACTGGCGAATGAAGAAAAGAGATTTAAATAGAAAAAAAGCAAAAATACACGCAGCGCAGGTAAAATACGATACGATTTTATTTCAAGAAACCCGGCTAACATGGTGCACAAATAATTAGAGGTTTGTGATACATCTTACGGAGATAAATTAACGCATTAACGCAGAATGAGGTTAGACGATGAAGTCGTACAATGTAATGTGGAGGATTTAAAAAAAATTTAGGCAAATTAGCGAGTGATATGTAGAGTTAAGAGGCAAAAAATGTAATTTATTTACAGTTGGCCAATGTGTCACATTGACAGCTTATTACTGGCCTTGTTTGAGTTTGAAAAAAAATTAAACGTTTGAACAGGAAAAAAATCCGTGATTGAATCACACACACACACACACACATACGAAACAGAGGAACAAAATAAAATGCAATAAGGCGTGAGCGCTGACGATGTGCGCGCTACGAGACAACAATGTCATTGTCCATATGTCTCATATATTAATAATATTCTATATAATATACGCTAAAAATGTCACATAAAACGCAAAACTAAGATTTCAAGATATCATTGTTGCCACACGAAAGTTTTAATTGATTATCGCATATTTTTTACTAAGAAAAATTTAGAATTTTACCGCCAAATCTGTCTTAAAAACTCAATTTTTTAGAATCGTCCATTAATTGTCTTAAGAGTCGTGCGTCCCACAATGTGTACAAAATTGGTAAATAGCATATCATAAGCAACTAAAAACACCAACATAAGTTCCTAAGTAAAGCGCAGCTGACACCTACTATACGTCATTAAAAATATCCATAAAAAATTCCGATAAACAAAGAAAAGCGAGGAGTGCCATACTAACATATATCAAGGGATATGACTTTTATCATTTGCTATATAACAGCGTAATTCTTCAGAATTTAAAGTGCAGAAAAAGTTAATCTAAACAAAAATAAAAATGCTAAAATAAATAGGATCGTAAACTATTACTGGCTTGTAGTGAATAATTCAGTTGCTAATCAACGGGTGGACTCTAACTAATACCAGCCATCTAAATCTAAAGAATTAATGAAATCTAAAATTACCCGCTAATTCGAAATCGAGGACAAATAACTAGGGATGAAACTCTAACAATAAAACAGAACCCTGTTGGAATAGCTAGCTAACCTAGCTGCAGGCTGACAATCTACTGTGAGTAGTATAGTAACAAATTTAATACAAAACAAATCAATCAATTAATCAATGCCACGTGGTTTCCATGAGCTTATTCTGAAATTGGCGCTGTTGCTGCTGATGTTGCTGTTGTTGCTGCTGCTGCGTTAGATATTGCCGACCTCCTGCGCCGGCGCCCCCTCTCAGCAGGCTCTCCAGCTCCTCACCGCCGCCCGCCGAAGCAGCCGTTGCCACGGTCTCGGCCTCGTCAACTGATACGGTGCGTTGAAGGCGGAGCAGCTGTTGCAGCTGCAGCTGCTGCTGCTGATGACAGCCGGGACCGCCGCCGCAGCCGGCGAAGCCGCAGTTCGGCCGGCGACAGGCCGTCAGCGTCCGGTCGGGCAGGACGGCGCCCTCGGCTGAGGCGGCGGCGGCGGCTGCGGCCGCTGAGGCGGCCGCATGAGCGGCAGCTACGCGAACGACGCTGCCAATTTCGATGGCGCTGTTGTTGCGGTGGTGGCTGTGCGGCGGCAGCGGCGGCTGCTGGTGGCTGCCAGATCGGCCTGTGAGTACAGAGGCAAAGAATATTAGCTATGTTCTTGAGATCTGTCAGAACTACGAAACAAAGAAAAACAGACAGACAGACAGACAGACAGACTGACAGACAGACACACAGACAGACAGACAGACACACAGACAGACAGACACACAGACAGACACACAGACAGACAGACAGACACACAGACAGACACACAGACAGACAGACAGACACACAGACAGACAGACAGACAGACACACAGACAGACACACAGACAGACACACAGACAGACACACAGACAGACAGACAGACAGACAGACAGACAGACAGACACACAGACAGACAGACAGACAGACACAGACAGACAGACAGACAGACACACAGACAGACAGACAGACAGACAGACACAGACAGACAGACACACAGACAGACAGACAGACAGACAGACACACAGACAGACAGACACACAGACAGAGACAGACAGACAGACAGACAGACAGACACACAGACAGACAGCCACACAGACAGACAGACAGACACACAGACAGACACACAGACAGACAGACAGACACACAGACAGACAGACACACAGACAGACAGACAGACAGACAGACAGACACACAGACAGACAGACAGACACACAGACAGACAGACAGACAGACAGACACACAGACAGACAGACACACAGACAGACACACAGACAGACAGACAGACACACAGACAGACACACAGACAGACAGACAGACACACAGACAGACAGACAGACAGACACACAGACAGACACACAGACAGACACACAGACAGACACACAGACAGACAGACAGACAGACAGACAGACAGACAGACACACAGACAGACAGACAGACACAGACAGACAGACAGACAGACAGACACACAGACAGACAGACAGACACACAGACAGACAGACAGACACACAGACAGACACACAGACAGACAGACAGACAGACACACAGACAGACAGACAGGCAGACACACGCTTACCCGATTGGTTGCGCGACCGGGAGCCGCTGCCCGTAGAGGCCTCGGCGATGTTGCCGGAAGCGGCCAGTCGGCCAGAGTGGTGATGATGGCGCTGGTGATGATGGGCGATGAGGTTGGGGCCGCCGCCGCCGCTGCTAGGCAGGGAGAACATCTCCTCGGGCGGCTGGCTAGGCGGTGATTCGTCCAAGCAGGCGAACACGCAGCCGGGGTTGTCCTGCAGCCGGTTGAGCACCTCGCTGATCAGCGGCCGTTCCGCGGGATTGTAGCGCCAGCAGTCGGTGACGAGGGCGCGCAGAGGCGCGCTGGCGCTGACGGGAAAATGGCTAAGCAGGGTGGCGCCTCGGACGACGTTGTTGCTGACCTGTCCAAAATGTTTTTAAATATTGTTAGAGTCTGCTTTCAGGTGCATTTTTCTGCTCTTAAGTCCTTTCCATTCTTTGCTGTACTTTAAAATGCATTTGAATGTCTATCTAAGTATCCTTTTCTTTCGCTCGTAACTTCCTCTAGCAACAAATATTGAACAGGGAAATGTAGCCTAGTAGCTAGGACCGTCTGCCCTATGACCGGAAGGTCTTGGGTTCGAGCCCCAGCTCTAGGAGACAGTTTGTGTTCTTTAAGTTCTTGGTCAAGGCACTTAAGTTAAGCTTCTTGAGCTGGCAAAATTTAGAGTGGGTATTTTCGTAGTGTGCCTAACTATTAAGCTTGACTCTAGCCTCCTACTCTCTGTTTAAAAAAAGTCATTCATTTTTTTCACCGAAACCATACCAAAAAGGTTGTAATAAAATAAATCAACTGCAACCGCATTTGAAAATCACCTGCTGATGTGACAATTCGTAAAACGGGAATTTGCCAAAGGTCACAAGCTCGTACAGTACAACAGCGTAGGCCCACACGTCGCTTTTAACCGTATAGAATGAATATTGAATAGCTTCTGGCGGCATCCAGCGCATTGGCACAGCGTTCACTGAATTCATTCGGTAATAGTCTGGGGCGAATCTTGCCAGACCGAAGTCGCCTATCTTAATCGTGTAGGATCCGTGCACCAGGCAGTTGCGGAGGGCCAGGTCGCTGCGGATTAGGTGAGATCGTGTATATAATGATTAAATTGCAATATCAGTAAAAATCAGTAAAAAGTTGTTAATAAAATGTACATTCAGATCACAGCCAAGTAGGGTAGAGAGGTGTACATTGGAACGAAAGGCTAGTAAGTAGTAGGAGTTAGCAGAACACGGCCGCAGGAACTTCCGTGGAAATTCCGTGGAGGTTTGTGAAATGGGTTGCAGACAGAGTTAACACTGCGGAGATAGGAAGGCGGCCTATCGCTTTACACTGGGCAGAGTTAACACTGCGGAGATAGGTGGCAGTGTAAAGGATAGGAAATTGTGGTTTTTTCTGTCTGGCTAGCTGGCCGGCCAATTGGGGAGCATGGGGGTGCGAGGTTGCGCACTGTGCGATAAGAGGTGACTGGCTGTAAAGCGTGAGGATGGCTCGGATAGGCGGCCTATCCAAGTTAACACTGGAGGCAGCCAGGGGGGCAGTCCGCCTACCCCCTGCGACGGGGGGGGGCTGGTAACAGCACTGTTGAGTTAGGAGAGGCGGCCTATCACTTTTCACCGGATATGGTTAACACTTAGAAGATATAATCAACACTGATGCAGTTGCAAAGCGAGTAGATGTGCTCATGATACTCTGTGCTCAAGCAGACAGGCAGATGGCCTGTACAGTAAAGACTATCGAGGGGTCAGTCAATCCCTCGCAAGGCCCTGCATTGGAGCCAGTAATACTGCATAGTAAGGCGGCGTTCCTCTTTGACCGGATGGGTTAACAGCTGCAGCGCAGTTTAACATTGGGGACAGGGCCAGTCAGGCTGCCGCTTTACACACGAAAAAGTAAAAATTGTGGATAATAGTAATGAAACATTTCTTTTCTGTGAAAACAGTGATAATAATACTAATAATAATAATAATAATAATAATACAATAGTAATAATTTTGTGTGCCGCATGCGATTGCACAGCTATTTTAATTTCAATGGAGATCATGTAATGCTTTCGAAAAGCAATGAGATATACTAGGAATTTGCATGCAATCCCAAGTTCAAGTCATTTTTATGCATGCATTTTGCATTTTAAAATGAGTCAAATAGTCAAAACAGCGGCAAAAGTAAATCAAGGGGTCATCGTGAGACCCGCGCTGCCTACCTAGATGGAGGTGTTGCGTGTGAAAAAAACAGCATAAAAATCCTAAAACTGAACCAGCTTCTTATCTTGTTATCATTAATGTAAAAAAATAAGAGATTCCGACTGCAAGTATAACGATAAAATTTGTGTGGGGTTTTTGGTTGTCATGGTATCTAAGTCCAGTCCTTTCGCTTAGGTATGAAGTACTTGCACAGAGAGTACCTTGTGTGTTCTCATGCGAACCATATTCGTACACAAAGAACTAAACCTATTTACTGCCTGTTTGCATGTCTAACTGTATTCACAAGTCTCAGTCTCAGTGAGTCCAGGGGCCATTTCTTTGAAAGGAGCCGCGGCTGCATGGCCTTAAGTTGTAAACAGGAATGCTTTACCTGCGTGCTAAATAGCATAAGTCATAAAAGCTTATACAATATAGAACAGGGGAACAAAAATATGGCGAGTTCACCACAAAATCATGAGTCCCTGGTTTTTGCGGTAGAGATAATTTAGTTATCAACACTAGGGTATGTACAAATAGGTGCAATTTTTTCATTTAATCCAGCTACCTAGTTAATATTCAACTGCCCCACCCCCGAATATGAATATATATAGCCGGGCTCGCTGAGAATTTTCTTAACTAGCAATTTGAGTAGCATAATTCATTAAGCCATGAAAAATAAACGAGAGTCAACATTCCGCTCAGCTGTATTCGAGATCTGTCTGAGTTGCAATAAGTGTGCGCTCGGTGGATTGAAAGAAGCGGCACATGACTCTTGTGAAACAAGCAAGTGGAGCCTCTGTTGGCAGTGCTGCGCAGTAAAAAGGATCAACGGGCAAAGAAGCTTGAGCAGTTTCTCCAAATTGCACAAAGGTCATGAGCTCCTGCCAAGTGGAGATTCGAGCAGAAAGGACTGTCGGCGAATGGTGATTCTAGAAGCAAAGAAAGCAGCAGAGAAGTCAAAAGCGTCACGGAAAGTTCTTAGTCAAGTAATTAATAAAGTTATCAGACCAAGCAGCCCAGTGAGCTCTGAGGATGAATTCGTGGACGTCCCGAGGCAGCCGCTGCGAGCTCAGCAAGGCAAGCAGAAGCACGTAGCTGGCAAGCGGATGGAGCTATTTAGCCCTATGCCTGACGAAGAAGCTGGTGAAACTGACGAAGAAGGAGACGAGGTTGAGCTGGCATTGCATGCTTCGATCGGTAGCCCAGCTGCTCTGCTCGGCGGCCAAAGCCCAGCTGCTCTGCCCGGAGGTCAAGGCCCAGCTGCTCTGCTCGGCGGCCAAAGCCAGGCTGCTCTGCCCGGGGGTCAAGGCCCAGCTGCTCTGCTCGGCGGCCAAAGCCCAGCTGCTCTGCCCGGAGGTCAAGGCCCAGCTGCTCTGCTCGGCGGCCAAAGCCCAGCTGCTCTGCCCGGGGGTCAAGGCCCAGCTGCTCTGCCCGGGGGTCAAGGCCCAGCTGCTCTGCTCGGCGGCCAAAGCCAGGCTGCTCTGCCCGGGGGTCAAGGCCCAGCTGCTCTGCTCGGCGGCCAAAGCCAGGCTGCTCTGCCCGGGGGTCAAGGCCCAGCTGCTCTGCCCGGGGGTCAAGGCCCAGCTGCTCTGCTCGGCGGCCAAAGCCAGGCTGCTCTGCCCGGGGGTCAAGGCCCAGCTGCTCTGCTCGGCGGCCAAAGCCAGGCTGCTCTGCCCGGGGGTCAAGGCCCAGCTGCTCTGCTCGGCGGCCAAAGCCAGGCTGCTCTGCCCGGGGGTCAAGGCCCAGCTGCTCTGCCCGGGGGTCAAGGCCCAGCTGCTCTGCTCGGCGGCCAAAGCCAGGCTGCTCTGCCCGGGGGTCAAGGCCCAGCTGCTCTGCCCGGGGGTCAAGGCCCAGCTGCTCTGCTCGGCGGCCAAAGCCCAGCTGCTCTGCCCGGGGGTCAAGGCCCAGCTGCTCTGCCCGGGGGTCAAGGCCCAGCTGCTCTGCCCGGGGGTCAAGGCCCAGCTGCTCTGCCCGGGGGTCAAGGCCCAGCTGCTCTGCCCGGGGGTCAAGGCCCAGCTGCTCTGCCCGGGGGTCAAGGCCCAGCTGCTCTGCTCGGCGGCCAAAGCCCAGCTGCTCTGCCCGGGGGTCAAGGCCCAGCTGCTCTGCCCGGGGGTCAAGGCCCAGCTGCTGCAGATGCGGATGCCCTGACGGATCTTCTGGCGGCAATTGATGTGCCAACAGCAGGCATCATTGATCCAAATAACTTTTCAATGGGAAACAATGTTACGGTAAATTTACTGTTGCCCTACGTTACGGGTGCTGGCTACGTTGTGCTGCTTGATGGTAACAAAATTACTATTACACCATCCTAGGTTCTCTGCTCGTCTCTTGATCCGCTCGTAGCTCGGTTTTTCAATTTTCAATTTTCAAATGGGTAGTCTATAATTTTATAACCGGTGAATAATTCAATTTTATCGTTTATTTTCTATAACCTATCTATTAGTCGCTAATTTTGATCAAATTTCTACCCTTAAATAAACAGCTGAATTGGCATGCATCGCATAATAGGTTATCTTGTAGGCAAATAAATGTTCATTTTCCTTTTATTAAAGTTTTTTAGTGTGCGACAGCAATTTTAGTCCATCTTATTGTGCTGATTGTCATTTTTCGCTTGTCTAGAATTTTATTAATTTACTTTGTCACAACGCTGTTTTACTTAGCCACTGTAAGTTTTTTATTGGAACGTTCGTGCCTCATGTTTATCTCCAATAAAAACACTAAATTAAAGCTTCGTGGAAGAAGGCATCTCTTTTCCTGTCTTTTCATTTTTTTCAATTGAAAATTTAAATGCTCCATTTATCGAATATAACCTGTATAGATGTATGGGGAAATTGATTTGATGTAGGAAATATTATTAGTTAGGCTTGAAAATTCTTGATGTACAAAGGCATCATGGTTTTAGTTAGGTTTGATTGGCTACACCTAATTTGGGTTGGCATGACATGGTTATAATTTCAGTCAATAACAACGGATGAAGCATCATTATCGGACTACTCGGAGTCCGATGAAAACTGGTCCGAGTCAGATTCCGATGACTGGTCCGAGTCAACTGGCACAGATTTGTCAGAATCTGCGGGGCTTAGCTGCCTGTCCGACTCAGAGCTGGAAAACAGCATCATCAACAGCACCAGCAGCAGCAGCGGCAGTGTAAACAATCAGGGTGAGTTAAATTCATTAAATTTGAAATTAAAATAATATTCTTTGAGTGTCGCGAAAAAAATTCAATTTTTTTCTCTAACATCTAAATATCACACAGTAAAAAATGTACTCGCAACGTGTGTGTTATAATGAAGCGAATTTGTTACGATGGTCTGAATCTACTTGAGGATAAATAAACCTCAAAGTTTCCTCGCTAATCCCTATTCCATTACACTCTTATATATTTATAAATGAATGCTTGTGTATTTTTGTCTCCATTTCAGATCAACAAGGAGGCGTGAACTTTTCTAATACAGTCATCAGAGCGCATGATGGGATCGTCGAAGCAATTAGAATTCAAAGACAACGGACAGGCGAAGTCACTGATGCATTCGGAAGTGTGGCTGACATGAAGGCAAACATTCGGCAGATTCTTTCCGCAAGGCTGATTGACAACCACAACAGACTGGTGCGTGCTCAGCTGAGACTCAACGTGCATATGCAACGAATGAGAGGAGTTGAGATGGTATCTGAGGAAGACAAGTGGATTAGTGTGTCAATGGGTCGATTGGAGTCAGCTGATGAATTTGAAACGTGGTGGACAGACCAAGTGAATGGCTGTGAGAGAGTCATTGAGCTACTGAACACAAACGGCAGCGGATGGGTTCTTGGTCATATCAATTTTGTGGACCTCTTTGTGACCTATGGGGACAGAATTCGCTATTATGTCGGACACGCTGACAAGTTTGAGCTGCCTGGAGATCTCAAAGCCAAACAGGCTGTAATCAATCCGCCCAGTTCTGGAGACGACTGTTTCCTCTACGCCTGCATTGCCGTTCTTCACCATGATGATGAGACGATTAGAAAGGCTCCTCATAGACTCTCCTCCTATCAGAGGTGGCTTGCTGAAATCAATTTGGAGGGAGTGCAGAAGCCAGTTCAGATCGCCAGCCTTGATCAGATTGAAAAGAGGAACCCAGCGGTGTGCTTCACAGTTTTGACTTGGAAAAGTGGAGTAGTGGAAGTGATGAGGCAGCCAAAAGCAGAAATCGCTGAAGGAAGAACTCTGGTTCCTTTGCTGCTCCTGTTGAGTCCCGGCCAAGCTGGAAGGGGGCACTGGTGTGGAATAGTGAGTCTCAACCGTCTTCTCAACAGTCGTGATGGACTGCACCAGAGGAAGTGGTGTGAGAGATGTCTGTCAGCTTTCAAATCAGACGAACGACTTCGTGCTCACCGGGATGAATGCTATCAGTCTAACAGCTATACGCTAAAGGAAGTGATGCCAAGCCAGGAGAAAAGCATTATGTCATTTACTAGCTATGAGAAGACAGTGTCTCCATCATTCGTTGTCTATGCCGACTTCGAGTCATTCAATGTGCCTGATAATACGGTCATGCCATCAGGCTTAAAACGAATTTCTCATCACGTACCAGCTGCTGCTGGGTACCTGATTGTTCAGCGAGCAGGTGTCAAAGGGCCTGCACTAAGAGATGAAAGGTCACAATATCAATCTTTCACTGCGACCTCATCAGAGAACTGCATTGAGCAGTTCCTCCATTCTCTAGAACAATTGGCTCATGACATTTATGAGTGGAACAGACAATACGGCTACCAGCAAAAGATGTCTGACAGGAGTGCCCAAGACCTTTTCGATGCTGCTGACACGTGTCACTATTGTGCGGAAAAATTCAATGAAGAGTCACATTTGAAGGTTTGGGACCATGATCATCTGTCTGGTGAATTCCGATGTGCCGCATGCTCAAGGTGCAACATGGCTGCTCAGTTGAAGCGACGTTTCCTACCAGTAATATTCCATAACCTTTCGAATTATGATATGCACTTTCTTTTCTCTGTAGCACTAGGAAAGATGAAGCATTGGCGTCTAAGTGTGGTGCCCATCACGACTGAGAAGTACCTCTCTCTCACTGCTGAAGTACAAGTCGGCGAAATCACGATTCGTGGAAAGAAGACACCGCTTTACTTTACTATCCAATTCTTGGACTCTTTCCAGTTTCTCAGCAGCAGCTTGGACAGCCTCATTAGAGATTTACCTGCCATTGAGAGAATCCACACGGAACGCCTGAAATTGTTCTACCCTGCACTCACTGATGTCACTCTGGAGGCAAAGGGTGTTTTTCCATATGAGTTCATCAAAAGTGCTGCAGAATTGGAGATGAAAGATCTGCCCCCCCGGGAAGCATTTTTTAATAGCCTCTCGCGAAGTGAATGCACTGTAGAGCAGTATGAGCGGGTAAAGAAGGCATGGGAGGAATTCGGTGCTGCGAATCTGAATGACTACATGCTTGCCTATCTCCAGCTGGATGTCAGACAACTCGCCGACGTCTTTGAATCATTTCGGCGACTCAGCCTCCAGGACGATGGACTTGATCCAGTCCACTTTGTATCCACTCCTGGCCTATCATTTGCATCAGCTTTGAAGAGTACCGGAGTAAAGCTGGAGCTTCTGACTGACAACACAATGTATAGGATGTTTGAGGAAGGTATTCGTGGAGGCATTTGCTTTGTGAATGTCCACCATGTGTCAGCACACAAGTCGGAAAGTGAGTCAGCCTCACTCATTCCACTCGATGTTAATAATCTCTACGGTGTTGCACTTTCTATGCCTCTGCCTTTCAAGGATTTCAAGTGGGTTGAACCTGAAGTTTTGAAGACTTGGACCGATGCCACCATTCTGAATCATCCCGACGATGCATCAACGGCGTTTCTTTTGGAGGTCGATCTGCTTTACCCTCCAGAGATTCACGATGCAACTAGAGACTTACCATTGGCTCCTGAGAAGTCCTCAGTGGACTTTGCTGACTTCCCAGATTTCATGCAGCAGCTCTGGCAGCGTCTCAATCCTGATGGGCGCGACTACAAGGCTTGCAAAAAGCTGCTTCTGACTTGCTTCGACAAGCAGAGCTACGTAGTCCACAGCAGAATCCTGAAATTCTATCTTGAACAGGGCATGAAAGTCAAGACATTCAAACGTGCTATTCAGTTCACTCAGGCAGCAATTCTGGAGCCCTACATTCGCAAGAACACTGAGCGAAGGATCGCATCAAAGTCTGAGTTCGAGAAATTCTATTACAAGCTGAAGATCAACTCTGTCTTTGGAAAGACAATGGAGAATGTCAGAAAAAGACGAATTATCAGAATTTGCACTAGTGAGGAGAAAGCTAGGATGCTGGCCTCAAAGCCAAATCTGAAGGAAGTCATTATCATCAATCAGGACTTGACTATTTTTGAGCTCAGTAAGACGTCTGTGCATCTGGATAGGCCCATCTACATTGGCCAGTGTGTCCTGGACCTGTCTAAACTGTTCATGTACTCGCTGTTGTACAGTAAGCTAAAGCCGTGGTTTGAGAATGAGCGGGTCAGGCTGCAGCTTTGTGGAGGAGACACAGATTCCTTTTTCATGTGCATCAGAAACATTGATCCTCTGCGAGACTTTCTGCCCGAGTTGATCAGGCGGGGCATGCTGGACACTTCGAACTACACAGACCTCCACCCACTAAAGTCTGCTGCATTGAAGGCAAAACTTGGTTGCATCAAGGATGAGTCCTGCGGAATCGAGTTCCTCGAGTGGATTCTCCTCCGACCAAAACTGTACTCATTTCAAAGCTCTGCTGCTGCAGCCCACAAGAAGACCGCGAAAGGAGTACAGAGAGCTGTGCTGCACCAATGCATTCGTCATGAAGACTACGTCGCCGCATTCGACACATTGAAGACGCTGGACGTAGCCACGCGTCGCATTGCTAGTCATCGCCATGAAGTATTCACCATTCAGCAGAGCAAGCGGGCGCTCACCGTCTGGGAAGACAAGCGAGCATGGATCAGCGCTAACGATAGTCTTCCATTCGGTCACTTTCGTCTGTGTCATGCCGCCGCTGCTGCTGCTGCTGCACCATCGCGGAAGCGGAGGCGACCTCCGAGTTTCTCCCAATAAACGTTCTTTATTCTTTTTAGTTTAGAAACTAAAAGTTTCTTTTAGTTGCTACACTGTTCCTGTGTGAGTTATTAACAATAATGATTATATGATTATATGATTATACGCCTGGCCTTTTCGTTCATTGCTAGCTCTGCATGAAATCTTGCAATTAACTTTATGTCCTTGCGGCGCTCTTATCAATGACTCTTTGATATAAGTTATACTGTGTCGCCTGTATCTTAGTTGCTTTAACCTCCAGCCTCTGCTTTTCATGTTTTATTCAAAATTAAATCGCTGTAAAAACATTCGTTGTTCTCCATTGATTCAGTTCAGTGTAGTCATTTGTTTTCTGCTTTTCAGGTAAATGGTTGTCGTATTTTTCATTTTTTGTTTTATACATTTGAATTCGGAGCAGTTTTCATTTTTTGTCATCGTAAAATCTGCATGTTGTGAGTTGAAACTTTGCTTCTGATTTCCTATCCCAACGCCATTCTGAGTTAATATTTTTGCTTGCCAGTAATTTGCTGCCCCTCTTTTTTTACTTCGAATGCACATAATTTATTGCAAAATAAAAAAAATAGCAAAAGAAAAGGCTAATTAATATTTAAATCAAAGCCATTCAATATATATTGGCATCATTTCACAAGTTTAATTTATTTAATTGTTGAATTAATTTGAGTTGCAAATAATATTTCTCAAGCTCGCATAGTCAGTCTGCAACTGGTACGTTGATCGAGCACCACTTAAAACAAAAGAACCGCTGTGAAAAAGCAAACATTTGCAAAATTGCAGTTTGAAAATCAATGCAGAAAATGACTCAGGTTCATATTGGGCTTGGGGAATCATTGTTGACAAATTAGATAGAGACAGTGCGCCAGAAAGATTAAGATTCCCATGCGCAGTCATAGTCTTAATTCTCACACAAAAAGCTTGATGAGGCAGTAGTTGAGCCGGCACTCTGCGATGCAGCATAGCCACAAAGCGACGGGCAGCCCTGACTGAGTCCAAGTAGTTCCGCGCGCCACAGATGCTCAGTTGGCCAGTGGGGTAGAGCAGCAGAGTCACTCGGGGTTTCCGCATTCTCTTGATTAGCACCCGGGGCCAGACGGGCCGGTAGATCACATGCGCCATGGTGAGAGCCAGTTCCCGAAGAGGAAGCTGAGCGCCCCTGCTTCCAGCTAGTTTCAGATCCACTCCAGCGACTAGGTTGGTAACTCTTAGGTCTATAGCTGGTGCATTCATTTTGGATGCCAACGCTGCCGCTGCTGCTGCTGCTGTTCTTGTGCCATGGACAGTGCTCGCTTCTTAAGCTGATACAAAACTTTGGCTTCAGCCAGCTGTAGTATAGCAAAGCATTTCTCACAGCACAACCGGTATCTGATTGTTTGCCAGTAGGCGATCCCAAGTCTTCTAAATTGTAAACCTGTCTACCAAGTAGCTCAGTCAGAAAGGCGGATTTTTTCTCCCCGTTTGTCCAGGTTGGCCCGTACGCGATTCTTGGCATGTCAGTTGGCAACTTTATGTAGGGTCGGGTTCCATCAGTCCATTTCATTTTGTGCAGTTTGTCAGAGATTTTTCTATAGGAAAATTGCCGGTCAGGGGAGACTCTCTCCCACGGATATGGTGGGGCGTACAAATGGTGAGCAATGTGGTAACTTCCTGCTCTGACTTCAACTACTGCCATCTCCTTCACGATGAAATCTTTGACACTGCTCTTGCACGTGAAGCCTTGTATGTCGATAAAGTACATATCGTGTCAGTTGAAATCAAAAACCGACTTTGTTTCACCTTGGATAATTTTTTTACGTCGTTTAGCTTCAACCAAACTGTTTTTGCTGCCTAAACCCCTTACTGTGAATAGAGCTTCGCTAACTTCAGCTTCTGGGGTGGGTGGATTATTACTTTGCTGTCTTAAAGATTTTCCCTATTGCATCACTTTCTTATATAGTTTTTTTCTGACTTAGTTTCATCCAGCTCACCCTTCCACCAAATCCTTTGACTGTCTGCTGACTTTCAGTATCAGGAATAGCAATTTGCCTTTTAACTGTTTTGCCAATTGCAGTAAGCGGTACATTGACATTTTTCTGACGCAGCAAACACATGAACTGCGGCCACCCAACTGGCTCTTTTTCACTACTTGAATCTCTCACAGCATGGTGAATTAAATCCACAATGTTTGAGGAGGAAATAGGCCTACCAGAAATTTCCACCTCACCATTTTCTGTCACCCGAATTATTGAGGGATCTCTTGATAGGATGGTCCAAAGACTGCGAGCCCTGGTTTTGAATTTTTGAGGCACAGACTGACAAATCCTCTCTTCCCAGCTGGACTGCGGTTGTTCTTCAACATATTTTTGCTTTTTTACTTCAATCTCTTTTCCTGTAGCTTCATTTTCAACCATTTTGCGCTTCGACAACAGGCTTTTCATAGCGCTCTGATACATTGCGGATTTTACATCCTCTGGATAGTTTTCATTATACAAAATATTATCACATTTACTCTGTTCCCTCTTTATGGCCACTTCTCCTGCAGGCTCTGCTGGTTTCAAGTTCTGCATCAGCATGTCGTACTCCGATTTGGAAATCAGGACCATTTCAGAAAACTTGTTCATGGTCCTTTTTCTTAACCAGAGTTAATAGCAGCGGTAGTATTTTCAAAAAATTGGTTTTAAGCAAATCCGATTTTTTTCTCTGAGAGCTAATTTTGCGGATTATAGTCTTTGATTTTTTTAGGACTGCTTTTTCAGAAAGAGAAAATGGTAAGTTATCGTTTAACAAATTGTAGCAGGCCTCCACCAGAAAATCGCACACCTCTTTTGGGCCGTATTTTATTAACAAACGCTTGAAGCTGACAGTGTATTTAGTGGAAGCAAGAATTGAAAAAAAGTTTTTGTGGCTTTTAAAAACTTCCATTATTAAAAATATGTTTTGAAAGTCTATTGCACGTCATTCTTAAGCATAAACAAGGTGGGGTCGCTGGCTGGGCAGAATTCTTGCCCGCACTCGCAGCTCCTCTGGAGTTGATGGATGAAAATCTAAAAACAGATAGGTTCCCCTGTCCTTGGATGTCACATGCTTGAAAACAGAGAGTATGAATCTTGGTTTCTCCACAAAGCATTGCCTGCCCAGTACTGCAATCTGCTGTTGGTCTCTAGGGTTTTTCAAAAGAACATAGTACATCACATTCAGGTTCATCGTTCGCGTCTCCTTTCCCTTGAAGAACAAGTTCTGGGTTAGCATTATGATGAAGCATGGCAAATGATGAGCGATGCCAGTGAAAAAATTTCGCATCGAAGCTGAATTGCAAGTTTCCTCAATCAAGTCATCAAAGACAACCAGGTCATTGGGTCTTAAAGCTGCCTCAATGTTATTAGGAAATCCCTGCTGCAGATGCACACCAAGTTTGCTTAGCTCATTATGGGCTGGCTGTGAGAGCCCATAGTACCACAGAACTCTCCCAGGCATCACATCAAACATGGCTTCTCTGTACTGAATTAGATGTTTCACAAAGGTTGTCTTTCCAGCGTTGGTGGGCCCACAGACAACCATGCAACTTCCCTGACGCAGCCGAACATCATAGCACACTCTGTTTCCATCCATAACTTCAGGTCAATCTCATAAAACTTTTGAATCGTTGCGTTTTCTTAAGCTGCCTTTAAATCGCCTCAGTATAGTATTATTTCGATGGCTTCTTTCCTCACTATACAGATGATCCAAAATCCATTTGAATGTTTTGTTGAAAACAAACTTTTGATACGCAAAATAGATGCAAAAAAGTCCACAGTTTGTAGATTCACAACTTTGGACTCGACTTACATTACTACGTAAGTGGTACTGGGGAGTGAAAAGCTTTTTAAGCAAGTAGGCAATTATTTCCAAAGTTTCAGGATCCCAGCCTAGAGAATTGAACAATTCGGCAGAGCGTCCTCTACCAATATGGCACACGACCCAGTGACCAAATGAGTCACTTTTATGGAGAAGAATGAAAATAAATTTATTTTTTATTGAATTATCCAAAATATATTCTCTTTCCAGAGTTTCAGCATTAAGCTGGGCTCCCACATGAACAATCGAATAGTTTTGCGCGGGCAAAAAGTTTCTAATAGCATTGAAAAGTTCAAGCGTATCCATGATGTCACTTAATTCGAATAGTCCAGCAAAAGCTCTCTGTGTTTTGTGACCTCAATCAGTGAGTCGTAGATGCACATCACAATCAAGGACACGGCCTCAATCAGAGCCTCTCGAAAGCGAATCTCCAGCCGCAGGTTTCCCTCCTTCTGGCCGTACCACAAAGCCGCTCCTTCAGGTGTGAGATCAAATGCAAACACAGTGTTGTCGTTCAGGAATAGCTGGTAGGGAATCCGTGGGACTGAGTTAGTGGCGCTTGCGGACTGACAGCTTTTCATGTAGTGCAAGTACTCTCGCACAAACGATCCGTCTTCGGGTGTGAATGCTCCATGGCAAACATTTTCACCACCTTTCTTTAGAGCTAGCTGGCTGAGACCGAAGCTTTGGAACAGAAACGGGCACGAGTGATGATGGCCATTAACCGCCCGATGGTCAACGAAAGCCAGCATGATGAACTTCGGGAGCTTGCCGTGGGTGAATCCTTCAATGTTTTTTGATTGAATCCCCTGGGGCAGAATAAAGTTTTGCATTTCAGTGCGCTCAATTGGATAGAGGGCATTCTGATTTGTGAGCCCCTGCTCATGCGCCAGGCTGATGTGGGGCACCACTTTAACTCGGCGAAGATGCAGAATGCAGTGCGAGATTTCCATGCGGTAGGCTCTGTTATTTTCCGCTGGGCTTCTGATGGCAAAAGCTCCACTACTGGGTACTAGTTTGATATGCAGGTGTAAATTGTTTAGCAAAAACACCGGACATTGAAAGATATCGCTAAAGAGTGGTCCGGCATACTCCATCCAATGGGATTCCCTGTGGCTCTCTGTGAGCTCTTCAGCAGCTGAGTCGGGCTCATAGAATCCGGCAGGGTGAAATTTTAGCAACTGATTGTCAGTCGAGCTCATTAGTGCTTTGAAATATGCGTGGTAGGGGTAGAGCTGGTCACCTCCAGAAACAACCCGCTGGTTAATGCTGACAATTACATCGGAGAAGGCCGCTGATAGAACAAAGTTTTCAGGGTGCACATCACTATCTCTGCGTTCGGTAATGACCCCATCATCATCTCGAACATCTTCTCTCAGTAAAGCCCCATCCAGCTGCACAATGCGACAGCGAACATAGAGAAAAGAATTCAGAAGGTCAGTGTACTCATCAGCAGATTGATGGCAATCAAATTCAATGGGTGCGTTTGCAGCAATATTGTTTACAGGGTGAATGTCAATGTAAGCAGATTTTTCAATACAAGCCTGTAGTACAGGTGCCTTAAACAAATCCAGTCTGGGGTTGTATCCGTAGGCCATGATCTATGATAAAGAGTCAAGCACTTGTTTCACGGTTTTCCTGCTGACTTTTTGCTTCCTTTTAGCTGTCTTCTTTGGTTTGCTTTTCTTTGCATTCTTAAGTTTTTTTCTGCCAAATTTTATCTGGTTTGCATTTTTTGTTCGCTTTCGCCCCTTTTGACCCGTAATATTTTTTGTTCGCTTCTTCTGCTTTCTTGGCGGTCTTTTGTTTCCACTACTGGGCCTGTTTCTGGTGATGTTACTTGCTGGTGAGGCTGGTACAGGTGGGGGCTGATAGGTCATAATTCCCGGAGAACTACCGCAGCCATATAGCGCAGGCTTTTCAACGCCTGTTCGAGCCCCAGTGTACTGCCTGATCAGTTGCTGATAATTCATTGAATAGCTTTCTCCCTTATTTGAATTGTTAGAAGAACAGGGTTGCAGGTCTGCAGAGATAGCGGGCAACCGTAGATATCCCTCAGCTGAACACGAATTTTGTGCAGAAAGTTGATTCTTTGGATTGGGAAGAACATCACTTTCTTAAACACTTTGCTCAGATAGCAGCCCCACTCGATTTTGTTATTCACTCCAATCGTTCTGAGCAGGGAACCCCAGTTGCAATTGGTGGACTCAACAATGCTGCAGTGCACATTAATCAGACTTTTAGGAGGGGAGCCAATGCAGTGTTTGGATACATGCCGTCCTGATTTGATTTTTACAGCTTGATTTCCAAATCCCAACCAAACCAAAATTTTATTTGCTGGAAGAAATAGTTCTGCTCGTGCTACATTGTTGTGTACCACTGTTCGTGAATTGCTAATTTCAAATCGTATGCCAGACTCTCTCCCACGCTCCATCAGACCGGACTCATCTGCCTCCATTTCAGAATCTCTGTCGCTTCTCGCATCAAAGAACTGTGAATATGAATTCGCCAACAACGCATTCAGGTGTTCCACCAGCTCCTCCACTCTTGCAAAGCGTCCTGGTTGAAGAACCAGGGCCTCATGCTCTCTTCCATCTGAGACAGTGAAGCAGTAAGGCTCGTCAAGATTGAAGCATGCAGCAGGTAGATGGATTTCAACCAGACCTGCTTCATATTCCACATTTCGATCCAAGTAAATAGGTGAAGGCAGGTGAAAATCAAAGTCACAAGAATCACCTTCAGCATTTTCACTGCTAATAACAATGTTTCGCATGATAGAATATTGGCACATCTGTTTTGCGCCTACACTTTTCTTAAGTCTTTTTCATCCACCCATCCAGAAGAGTTGTAGCCGGCCCACTTCACAAGATAGCGTATTCTCCCATTTCTCTTCTCAGTCTTCAAAATTTTTTCAATCACATACAGCCGTTGTGAGTCCGGAACAGCCTGCAGTTCATGTTCGTGAAACAGCCCTTCAATTTCATCCCCCTTCATGTCTCGAATCTTGTACATGTAGGGATAATGCTTTTGTGCCCTGCCCACAACAGTGTACACTTCCTCACTCCAGTTCGCTTTGTATCCCTTTCTGAATAGCCGGGGCGCGTTGGAAATTCTCACGGACTGATTGGCGCAAAATTTGGGCTTTCTGATCTTTTCTAGCGTCTCGATCGCCTTGCCGTCGTACAAGTTCACCCACACCTGGGATTCATTCTCCTTGCAAACTTCTTTGGGCGCCATTTTGATGCTTCTGTGATGCGTAGCGTTGTATGACTTTACCAGCTTCGGCAGAACGTCAAGCCAATGCAAAGTACTTTTATGCGTGAAATAGCGCCACATTTTGTTCTTCAAAGTTCGGTTCCACCTTTCAACGATCGCAGCTTTCTGCTCACTATTAGTCTTGAATGCCAGAATTCCATTGTCAATACAGCACTGGCGAAATGTGGCGTTGACAAATTCTTTCCCCTGGTCTGAGCGAACTGTTCGCGGTCTGCGCTTTGTGCTTTTTAGAATGGCCTCAAATGCGGATTTTACTTCTGATGCCGATTTAGTTTTTAGCGGCTTGGCCCAGGCAAATTTTGACAGCACATCAATGCAAGTTAGAATGTATTTGAATCCATTATTGTACTTGGCGAATGGGATCATTTCAACTAAATCTAGTTCCCACTGATCGTCCATAGCTCGAACCACAATTGGGGCCCTTGAATAGTTTCTTCTCGCTGGTTTGTGCAATGTATAAACTGTTTGATTGCTTAGCCAATTTCTTGCTGCCTTCTCACTGACTTTAAGACCACGCTTTCGTAATTAATTGAAAAATTTATTACACCCCGAAAAACTCGCTGGTTGTTCAGGATTAAAAAATATTTTCTCCATTTGCTCTAATATGGTGATAGAAATTAAAACAAGACACTTGTTTCTTAAGTTTGTGTTTCAAAGACGCATCACTTCAACTAAATAGCAAAACGTTTTATTTTCAATTGAAAACTAACATTATAAGTACAGAAATATTTAGGTTATTTCTCTTGTCAGTTTTCATTAAAAGGATGGCAGCTAAAAACCACATAT
This sequence comes from Macrostomum cliftonense, assembly GCA_950096795.1. Lineage (NCBI taxonomy): Eukaryota > Metazoa > Platyhelminthes > Macrostomidae > Macrostomum > Macrostomum cliftonense. The sequence continues at coordinate 934,398 of CATNEM010000095.1, read as the reverse complement.
TCGTGAATGCAAATGTATTGATAACAATAAATTATGATTTATTACTTAAGCTATAGATACGAACACAATGCATCAAATTATAACAAATTTTGTGCTGGATAATATTTTTATTACTTTCAAACTAACACCCGAAAAATGTACTGTCTCATGCATGCGGAAATTTCACACACAATATGCAGTGTCCCTCTTTATTCATCCTCCTCATTGTTCGTCAGACTGAGCTTCGGCAGCTTCACAGCCTGCTGTCTCCGGAGTGGCCAAGGAACTTTTCGCTTTTGAGCACCTGTGTTGCCAAGCCCTGCAGCTGCGCGGAACTGGTACCACACTGGATCTCGGCTCAGGTCGCTGTCCTGTGGTGAGATCCGGCTGTTTGGTGTTGAAGTGGCATCAGGCGGTGGCGCGATGAGCAGCGTGTTCTCCGCATCCTCATCACCTTCACCAGACTGAAGACCGCAGTCAGGAATCTCTTCTTCCTTCTTGATGTCAGCCGGCTCCAGCTCGTAGTCACTCTCGGGTGATTTTCCCCTCAGCTCTTCATCAATCCACTCCGCCTGCTTCCACAGCTCGCGCCACAGATGGGGCGTCAGGGCCACGGAGTTGCGCTTCAAAAATTCCTCCGTGCAGTCTTCGGGTAACCGCTTGAGCCAGATAATCCCTCGCTTCACTTCAACGAACTTGTCGAAGCTCAACTTAGCCGTTACGTCATGACGGTTGATCGCCGAGTGGACCAACTGCCGCCTCAGCTGCTTCAGCTTTGCCCACTGGTGCGCATTCAGGTTGAAGCCGGGGACGCCGGGCTTCTCGACTCCACCATCGGTGTAAAACAATCGGATCGCGATGAATCTGTGCCCTTCGTACTCTTGAATTTGCACTTTGTAGCCTTTGCAGAGATCCATTACGTCGCTTGTCAGATGATAAAATTTATTTTCTTGATTGAGCAGTGACTAGAAAATACTCCCCTTATATACTCCAGAAACGGAGTGGGGTGGGTGCTGGAGTCTGGGACAACGGATAACAGCTACATGTATTTCAATCACGTAAGCCTATAGGAAGCCTTAAACAGACTGACAGCATTTCAATCTTCAGTGTTCAATTCCCAGTAATGTTTAAAGACAGCATATCTTTTTATCTCTGATAGATATTTTATCTCTGCATTGCTATTTGTTCTTTTGCTTAAAAACAAACTGTAACTAACAACTAACAACATCTTGAGAGCCATGAATGTGATGTATTTCAAGCACGTCATATTACCTGTGCCCGGCCTTCCCCACGGTTACTTTAGCTACAACAAATTAACGAGGGAGACTCTGCCCCCGAACTCCCGCCCTAAAGCCTTCCTGTTAACTAGATATGCAGCATTTAAAGGCTCGTTCACACTGCCATCAAATGAGTTTAATTTTGCGTACATTTCACGTGTTTATCAAATGAATGTTCAGAGAACTCGGTGTACATTCGTGTGATTTGGTGGCAGTGTGAGCGAGCCTTAAGCGGTGGTGACAACTGATAAAAAAAGCCAATACAAACCCGAAAATACTTTGCATCCCTTCGACTTAAACTTCAAGTGGAATTTTGCTCACATCTGCCCACCTTATAAAATTTCAAAATAATTCTCTTATTTCTGTTTTTTCATTATAGACAAGCTGACCGATATCTTCTAACCACTAACCAGTATCTGCAAGGTTCTGCTGTGTTAAGAACGTTAACTCTGTCCAATGTAGAGAGGCAGACCGCATCTACACAGTGCTACTCAGTTTACAGAGATAGGGCGCCTGCCTTCCTATCTCCGCAGTGTTAACTCTTCCCGGTGTAAAGTGATAGGCTGCCTTCCTATCTCCGTAGTGTTAACTCTGTCCAGTGTAAAGCGATAGGCTGCCTTCCTATCTCCACAGTGTTAACTCTGCCCAATGTACAGAGATACCCACTCTCCCCCTACCCCCAATGCATTACGCCGCGCTCCTATCTACGCCCTGTGTGTTAACTCTGCCCAGTGTAAAGCGATGCCCCACCGGCCTTAACTCTGTCTGCAACCCATTTCACAAACCTCCACGGAATTTCCACGGAAGTTCCTGCGGCCGTGTTCTGCTAACTCCTACTACTCTAGTAGGGTAGAAAAGTGTACATTGGAACGAAATGCAAGTAGGGTGTACATTGGAATGAAAGGCAAGTAGGGTAGAGAGGTGTAGATTGGAATGAAAGAATAGGGTAGAGAGGTGTACATTGGAATGAAACACAAGTAGGGTGTAAATTGGAACGAAAGGAAAGTACGGTAGAGGTGTAAATTGAAATGAATGGCAAGTAAGGGTAGAGAGATGTAGATCGGAATGAACGGGCAAGTAGGGTAGAAATTTGAACACAAAAAGTCAATGGGAATAAATATATACATACGGGAGACATGAAAATCAACGGTAGTTAAGAGAAAAAGTCGTACAATAGAAGGAACGCATTAGAATGGATACGCATGTTAGAAACAAATGCACGCGGTTAAAAGCAAGCAAGTAAAAAATAGCTCACCGATGCACAACGGGCGGATCTTGCGAGTGCAGATACTCCAAACCGCTGGCAATATCGACAGCAAATTGGGTCAGCATTTCGGGCCGAGTTTCCCAGTCTGTCTTGCTCAGAGCCTGAGCATTGAATTTTTATTGAACATTTAGTTACAAAATACATCATCTACAAAATCATAATTATTAATTAAAAAACTCACCTGAGTTCGTCTGGCCATTAAAAATGATTTCAAATCGCCGTAGAGACAATTCTCCATAATTATTAGAAATGGTTCAGCCGCGGTGCAGACGGCCAATAGGCGTATGACGTTCTTATGCGACAGATGGGATAAGTGCTGAAAGGGCAATGGCTGTGTTTAGGTGTGAAAAGTAATTTACGCTACATATCGGCAGAAGGATTTCAACTAAAAAAACCGAATATTTCTATAAAAAACCCGCACTTCTATTGGTCACAGTGGACTTAAAGTAATTTACGCTACATATCGGCAATTACCTAGCCCAATATATATTGAATAGCGGCCTTACCTCGGCCTCCTCTAGAAAGCGCAGCACATCCTCAGTCTTGGAGTCCTCTTGTATCTGTTTAATAGCACACGGCTCCCACATCTGTTTGTCAGCCAGAAACACCTCGCCTCCGTAGACAAATGCGAAACAGCCTTCGCCAATTTTTCTATTCATAATCACTTTCTCTCTGGCCACTTCAATATGAGCGAGGCGTTCTCTGATGTCTTTGAACGGCTGGGTTAGCTGACGTCGCATCCGCTTACGACAGTGGCGTAACACGCCGTACAAAATGAGCAGCAGGACGCCCAGTGCCAGCATGACCAGGACAATGCAGAATGCGGCCAGAGTCTCCAAACAGGACCAAGTAGGCAGCAGGCGCATCAGGAAAGCGGTTGGACAGTCCAGTTCGGGTCGGAGCTGACTAATAAACTGGCCGTCCGTAGTAGCGAATGCAATTGCCTCGTTCGATTCAGCGGGATCTACAGGGCGCTCTTCCACTAGGATCTGCTGATTCTGACCGGAGCGCCAATGGTATCTGCATGGGAGGGTATCCAGGCGAACAGGGATTTGAAAGGAAGATTAGCGGAATGGTGCTAGGAGATATCAAGGGATTTCAAAGGAAGATTAGCGGAATGGTGCTAGGAGATTCCAAGGGATTTCAATGGAAGATTAGCGGAATGGTGCTAGGAGATTCCAAGGGATTTCAATTGAAGATTAGAGGAATGGTGCTAGGAGATTTTAAGGGATTTCAATGGAAGATTAGGGGAATGGTGCTAGGAGATATCAAGGGATTTAAATTGAAGATTAGAGGAATCGTGCTAGGAGATTTCAGGGGATTTAAATTGAATATTAGAGGAATGGTGCTAGGATATTTCAAGGGATTTCAATGAAAGATTAGAGGAATGGTGCTAGAAGATTTCAAGGGATTTCAATTGAAGATTAGAGGAATGGTGCTAGGAGATTCCAAGGGATTTCAATTGAAGATTAGAGGAATGGTGCTAGGAGATTTCAAGGGATATTAATCGATCAATAACCGTCACTCACTTGGCAAGGACCCGGCCGTGATAGCCCCTGCCGAAGCCATGAAAGCGTCGCAGCCAGACCATCATAAAGCCCTCGCCAACGGGCAAACCGCCATAGAAACTAGTTGACTCGTCATAATAACTCGAACTATTCTCCAACAGGTGCCTATAGCGTTGAACAATAGACGAACTTTTCAATCGTTGTATAGACGACGGATCGTCTTTGTACATACTGCCCAGCGCGCTGGCCAATAGGAACACGGCGTCGCTAGTGTACACGCCGAAATGATTCTCGGCGAAGACGTCGGCAGACGGCAGCCTGGCAGCGGTGAGGTTCAAGCGTCGTCTGTAGAGTTTCAGCCTATCCGGCGGCAGGTAGTTTTTCACAACAAGGTGACCATCGCTAACGGCTGTAATTTCGGCATTGGTGCAGCCCTTCAGCTTGTCGCCGCCGCCGTTAGGACCTTGAACTTCGTCAGCTAAAGCACCAGTGCCGGTGCAATTGGCCCCGGCATTAGTGAATATCTCCTTGGCCCAGTTGGCCAAAATAAATGCGTAATTATTGCGCTGCGACATGCGCAACTTGTGCGCCGCGCACAGGTACAGACAGGTGCCGCGTCGGAAATAGTCCATGGCGATTACCTGGCAAAGTTCGGGGGGTGGTGCTCGAATCCTCCTATTGCATTTGAAGTTACTGAGTTCGAATCCTCTAATTCCAGATCCCAAGTTCGAATCCTCTAATTCCAGATCCCCAGTTCGAATCCTCTAATTCCAGATCCTTAGTTCGAATCCTCTAATTCCAGATCCCCAGTTCGAATCCTCTAATTCCAGATCCCCAGTTCGAATCCTCTAATTCCAGATCCCCAGTTCGAATCCTCTAATTCCAGATCCCCAGTTCGAATCCTCGAATTCCAGTTACCCAGTTCGAATCCTCTAATTCCAGATCCCCAGTTCGAATCCTCGAATTCCAGTTACCCAGTTCGAATCCTCTAATTCCAGATCCCCAGTTCGAATCCTCGAATTCCAGTTACCCAGTTCGAATCCTCTAATTCCAGATCCCCAGTTCGAATCCTCGAATTCCAGTTACCCAGTTCGAATCCTCGAATTCCAGTTACCCAGTTCGAATCCTCTAATTCCAGTTACCCAGTTCGAATCCTCTAATTCCAGATCCCCAGTTCGAATCCTTCATTTGAATATCCTATTCTCGAATGGCTTCCTTTTAATTTATTCCATTATCTCCACTTCTACATTCTAATTTTAATAATTTAAATGTAATGCAGTGCAAAAAAAAATACATAAAACTTGCCTGGCACTGAGCCTCTTTGGCCCGTCGGAGGGAGTCCAAGGCCCGATGCAGGGTTAAGTCTTTCTCGGCCACAACCTCCACGTGGCACAGCCGCTGATTGAAGTCCAGGCTGCGTGTGGAAGTGGAAAAATACAATAATTTTTGCACAAGGAATCTTAAAGACAATTCTTGTAGTGTATTAGAGTAGATTATTAGGAAAGATTAGGGAAGATTATTTGGGCGGATTAGGGGAGACTATCAGGGAGGATTAAAGAAGATTATTTGGGCGGAATAAAGAAGGTTATAAGGGAGGATTAGAAAAGATTATTAGGCAGGATTAGAGAAGATTGTTAGGGAGGATTAGGGAAGATTTTTACGGAGGATTAGGGAGGATTATTGGGGAGGATTATTAGGTAGGATTAGGGATAATTTTTAGAGCGTATTAGAACGACTGTCAGGAAGGATTAGAGATAATAAATGGATAGGATTACAAACATTAATTGGGGAAGAACTGTGAAGATTATTAGAAAGCAATTTGTACGGCTATTAGAAGGGATTCAGGACAGTGGGCGAGGATTACGGAAGGATTAGTGACGATTCTAAAGAAGCATAGCATTAGTAATAAAATATTATTGAGGATTAGGAATTCCTGCAACTTATTTATGGGAAAAAGATGGAGATTTTATACAACAAAGGGATAAATTTTTAACACAAATCCAATCTCAAACAACACAAACCTAGAATAGAACAGCTTCTGATTGGTTAGCAAGGCCAGCACGTCCCAACCGTATTTGCCCAGAAAGCTGGCCACAACTTCCGGATAAGCCGAATAGCTCGGCACCGTTCGATAAAAATTCGGATAAACGTCGCGTCGATTGAATAACGGCGATTCAGCAGTCGGCGAGACGACAACGGTGCCTAAACGGCTGCTGGCTTGGGCGACAGGCTCGGCAGTTTTAGAGCAGGTGGCGGCGACCACGCCGGCAAGCGGCTTGGATGATTCTGGCGACAAGTCTGAGCAGTGCTGGCCCATGTAGAAGGCCAGCACAGACGGCGTGGAGCAATCCAATCCGGCCGGCACCAATTCAAATCGATAGTTGCTAAGCAACAACGAACAGAAAACAGCGTCGGCGCTAGCGTTGCCATGACAACGCCAAGAATTTAAAATACCGACGGATAATTTGGCGAATTCTAGCACGCTGGGATCGTCGAATTCAAAGCCAGAGGGCCAGATTAGCCCGATTCGAATGGGCGCCAAAGTGCGCGACAGCTGAGGCGCCGGCCAAACGCTGGCAATAAACATTTTTAAATGCTTTAAAAATGGGATATTTGAGGACAAAGAAGCATGCAATAGGAACTGGGCTTGCCTAAATAAACTGAGCTGGTTGATTAGGGATTAAGGATGTCCTAAATGCGCCCGTAAAAGAACTGCAGAGACATCAATTAGGGATGGATAGACACCTCAATTAGGGATGGATAGACACCTCAATTAGAGATGGATAGACACCTCAATTAGGGATGGATAGACACCTCAATTAGGGATGGATAGACACCTCAATTAGGGATGGATAGACACCTCAATTAGAGATGGATAGACACCTCAATTAGGGATGGATAGACACCTCAATTAGGGATGGATAGACACCTCAATCAGGGATGGATAGACACCTCAATTAGGGATGGATAGACACCTCAATCAGGGATGGATAGACACCTCAATTAGAGATGGATAGACACCTCAATTAGGGATGGATAGACACCTCAATTAGGGATGGATAGACACCTCAATTAGGGATGGATAGACACCTCAATTAGGGATGGATAGACACCTCAATCAGGGATGGATAGACACCTCAATTAGGGATGGATAGACACCTCAATTAGGGATGGATAGACACCTCAATCAGGGATGGATAGACACCTCAATTAGAGATGGATAGACACCTCAATTAGGGATGGATAGACACCTCAATTAGGGATGGATAGACACCTCAATTAGGGATGGATAGACACCTCAATTAGGGATGGATAGACACCTCAATTAGGGATGGATAGACACCTCAACCAGGGATGGATAGACACCTCAACTAGGTATGGATAGACACCAAAATTGGGGATAGATGAACAATACTAAACCCAGATTATCAAGTGTTACTATAGGATTAGCAACACTTACTGCACAAAGTTCAGCAAATTGTGATCCAACCAGTCGCAGACCTGCTCCGGCCTGTACATGTTAAACGTAAACAGCAGATAAAAATTGCGGATAAACTGCGACAAAGCCGGGTCCCTGTCGGCCAGCTGTTTCAACAGCAGTTTGCGTTGGGTTACTGGCCGACGCGACAAATGAATATAACTGCCAGTGGAGTAACGCAGGACTTCGCTAAAATTGTGCGTCCGATTGCAGGCAACCAGATTGTAGGGGAACGGATTGCGACTGCTGTAGGACTCTAGCGGGCAGCCGAAGTTCTGCTGACTGCCAATGTAGTAGTAATAGCTGCGGGTGGGACAAGATGGCAAGAAAAGGGATCTACAGCATTTTTTGCAACCTGTGAACCTCAGAGATCCAGCAAACTGAGGATCTGAGGGTTAGAGATGCTTTGAGCAAGCTAAGTATCTGGGAGTTTAAGAAAAACATGGATTTGGGAGTTTGGCAAAATCCAGGGATTTGGGAGGCTGGGAGAAAACCTGGGGATTTGTGAGGTTGGTAAAAAGCCCTGGGAGCTCTGAGGGTGGGACAAAACCTTAGGATTTATAGGTTGGGACAAAACCTGGGGATTTGTGAGGCTGGGACAAAACCTGGGGATTTGTGAGGCTTGGACAAAACCTGTGGATTTGTGAGGCTGGGACAAAACCTGGAGATCTGAAAGGCTGGTACAACCTGAGGATTTTTGAGGCTGGGACAAAACCTGGGGATTTGTGAGGCTGGGAAAAAACCTGGGGATTTGTGAGGTTGGGAAAAAAACCTGGGGATTTGTGAGGCTGGGACAAAACCTGGAGATCTGAAAGGCTGGTACAACCTGAGGATTTTTGAGGCTGGGACAAAACCTGGAGATCTGAAAGGCTGGTACAACCTGGGGATTTGTGAGATTGGTTTAAAAAAAACCCGGGGATTTGAAGGTTAGGACAAAAATTGGGGATTTGAAGGTTGAGAGAAAAATTGGGGATTTGAAGGTCATGATTTGGTTGGGACAGCCTGGAGATTTAAAAATTTCACCACAGGAAGACTGAATGTCACAAAAAAATGCACTCACATCTGAGACCGGTTATACAAGTAGCCGTGGTCCAAATAAGGATAGCCCGGCTGAGCAATCTCGCTCAGTAATATCGGACAATCAAACGGGTAACGGCAGTTCTCAACGCCAATAACTTCCGCCTCCTTGTAGCCGAACAATTCGCGCAGCAGGGCGGCTAAAAGAAGGCCAGGCGTGCGTCGACGACTGTGCACGCCGATGCGGACCGCGTTGGGCCTGGCGTCGGCCGTTGTATTGAAAAAGTAGCGTGGGTGCGGGCTGCGAACTGCGTGAGAAATCGGCGGGTAGGGAGGGACTATGGGTAGGCGTTTGTTCTGGGATGCGTTGATGGCATCTCCGTCGGCTCAATTTTTTGAAAACTCTTTGAAAAAATGCTAAAAATAAAATACAGTGAACTCACACTCATCAATTTTAGGATTTCCAAATACTTTGCATTGCGGCACAGCATAGTTAGAGAGAGCATCTAAGCATAAAACAAATGCAAATAGCAATAGACACGTGATTAGCAACAGTCTGATGGCAGGACTTGATGATTGCTTCATATTTTATTTACAACATTTTGATTGCAATTGATATACTTTAGGATGACAGGTCAAAACTTGTTGTAAAGTCTGAAAATTAATATTTTATCTCTTTTAAATTAAGCTTTATATACTATCTATAAAAATAATGAATCAAAGATAAGCATCAAAATCAACTGGAGTAAAAAAAGTAAAAAATTGCTAAACCTTTAGAATATTAGGCTTATGATATTGAAATACAAAATTGCACAAGTACTTAAAAAATACTAGAAATGTAGTTAAAGTACTTTTAAATACAAATTGTCATTATTATATACTACTTTCCTTTTTAACATACTACGAGGGGTGTCCCAAAAGTCTATGCACTTTCTTTATTTCAGCCAGTTCTGACCAACAAAAAATATTCAGACTACAACAGTTACAAAGACAATTATCTCCCCATAAAAATGACTTGCTATTTGTTCATGTATCTACTGTCATTCTCGAGATATTTCAATTTTAGTGCCTCACACCCTGTATAACTTCTACAAAATGCCGTAAGCAGAGTTTTTAAGCTTTATTGATCTATTATAAGGTATTTCAAACTTCAGTCATTTCAGATTGGATGAATTATGCTCTTAGGGTGAATATTTTTTATTCTGGATATCTACATATGGTGAAAATGACATCCTTCTTTTGGCAAAGCTCATGTCATGAAATCTCTTAGGTCCATTCTATAAATCAGTATAAATTTTTTAATATAAAAAATTAAAAATTCTTGAGCATGCCTACATAGTCTATTTATATTAAATAGATAATTGAAATAAGTATTTTTTATCATAGGAGGATACTTGGACATTTATCATTTAGAATTTTAAATAAAACTATATTTCATATCATTTTATATAATTTAACATTTCAGTTAACTAATACCAAAATATTATTTTACATTTTAAGCAAATAAAATATTTCAATAAATTGTGTCTAAATTTATTGTAGACCAAAAATATTTTATTATTAGGCCGAGAGTAAGAGAGTTTCTTATATTTAGAAATCTTAAGTAATTTTGGTTAAGTATCATATTGCTCCAATTGGCAATTGGAAATGTTATTAATATAAATTATAAATAGTAAGAGACCAAAAATGCCTATTAGTTGATAAGTTATCATTTTTAGTCTATCTTTGATATAGTATAGGCCTATTATTTTATTATTTTATTTATTATTTTATTTTATTTTATCTTTGATATAGTATAGGCCTATCACTTAGCCTTTTGAAAATTTGAAGTTTGGTTGACAATGTTGGACCTTACTAGGCTCTAAGGAATGAATATAGGCATAATTTTATGCTTTAAAATTACAAAATTATGCTGGAATATACCTAGAATAGAAATCCAGAAAATAGCCTATAATTTTGAGCCTAACATGAGCTAGCCTATTAGGGTAGACAATTAGGCCAATTCTAACATGACATGTTCAATTAATTTAAACAATAAATATACTCTGAATCTAGGTTTTTTTGTCACCAGTATACCATGCCAATTTCAAATTTCAAATGGCATAATCAAATTTAGACAATTATGCCAAATGGCATAATTGATTTTCAAAATTTTTAGAGTTTACAAACTTGACATAAAATAATCCATAATGGCATAATAAAATTTTGGTTCATAATTGGCCCAGGGAAAAAACCCAGCTCTGAATCAGAGTCTGATAGGCCTAGTAATATTGAAATAAGGCCAAGACCTAAGCTAAGGTAGGCCTAAGCGTACCCAGCGAGGCGTACAACCTAGCACCTACTATTTATAGATTTATAACATAATCGCAAAATGTAGCCATTACAAGTCTTCACTACACATTTTAGGCGGTAGCCCTATTGAGCCTGTATGTATTATTGCATCCTACATAATGCATCCATGTGCTCGTAAGTCGTAAAGCAGTTTATCATGGTTCGTGTTATAATCCCATCACGTGAGATGTCGGCCTAACAATTTTATTTTTAAACGGTCATTCACTTGATATTCATTGCATGAGTTTAAATGGTGGGCCAAAAATGCACGCTAATGACATTGAAATCTAATTTTTTATTAGCTAAGTTGTTTTACTATTACTGGCACGAAAGGATTAAGCAATGAATTCAAATAAGATGTGCTTCTGGAGACTGTCCGATCAGGCCGGGACGAGGTTATAAAGAATCGGACCAATTATATCCAACGCACAACTGACTATGAGCTGTCAAATATGCATTTAATTTTGCGTGGTTCTTGTTGATTAAAATATTTTTCAGTTCTCTACTTAATATAAGGATTCTCGCATATTTTTAAATTCGTTCCCACAAAGTAAAAAAATCAAGCAAGAGGTCTATTTAGGCTTAACTAAAGACACGGTCTCATCTTCTTTTTATTAAAAAAGTAACGATCTCTAGTTCAACATGAAGCGAAAATTATTTCCACTCAACCAACGGAACTATGAATCTCTCCTTGCCTTTTTTTAAACTGGGAATCGGATATCTATTCCAGTATTAAAGTGGAAGTCCCTCTTGAACCTACCTAGGAAGGTAGTATGCAAATCAGCCATATAAACTTTGTTTTGACCCACGCCTATTTATTTTATTCGATAATAAGTCGGCTAAAAGCCATTCACTTGAAAAGACGTACATGTAATTTAATATAATGTCTGAAAGTGACTGGACCAAGATGTCTGTCAGCCACCTGACCATGGCTTATGCTATCTGTCGGAGGTCCGCGTCAACGTTTGACTGTGGTATTGGGGTGTACGGGAGTGCTTAATTAGTCGAGTAGGGTTGTATCAATATAGGTGCAGGCTTGCCTATAACTAGGACTATTGCGTAACTCTTGCTCATCCAATCAATTGTGCATTAATTTTAACTTGTTGTTGAAGATGTTGAAGATGTTGAAGACTAATGTAATCTTTAAAGAATGGTTAACTTGATGTAACTTGAAGTCAAGTTTAACTTGTAATACTTGCAAGCAATTTTTCTGCCATAGACTAAGCTCGCGTCCCATATAATCTTCTTATTCAATTATTGTCAGAGCGTATTGATTGAAATTAGCCGTATGGTTACAATCAGTTAACCGGATGTTGGCCATCAGAATCGGCCGCTGAAAATGATCTCCAGGCTTCTCCTGATCTTGTCCTGCGGCTTGGGCAGCCTGATTGGCTGCGGCTTTATCGCGGCGGGAATCTACGGCGCAAGCAACCCGAATCTGGCCTCGGATCTGTCCAAAAAAATCGATCTCAGCTCGGTGCCGCAGGTTGAAAAAATAAAAAATGACGTTGTGACGAAATTTAACGAGTCCGGAATTCTTCAGGTGATTTGGAACATTTTTATCAGCATCGGGGCGATTGTTTTGTCCGTCAACGGTCTGGGTCTTGTCGCTGCTATCACCGCCATGAAAATACTTGTACTGCTGGTGAGTCGGCTGTCGACGCCTTTCTGGGGAATAATTTATTATCCTAGCCCGAATAAGGGCTCATGATTTCTCCCGATTGTGTCAGTGAGGGCGCCAGCTCATGACTTCTCCCGATTGGGTACCTGCTCATGATTTCTCCCGATTGGGCACCTGCTCATGATTTCTCTCGATTGTGTCAGTGAGGGCGCCAGCTCATGACTTCTCCCGATTGGGTACTGTGGGGCAGCGTGTGTGTGAATCGTTGACGCTTCACCTATCGGCCTGGGTGCGATCCTCAGCCAAAAGCAGCCAGACGGCACCATCAAGCCCGTCGCCTACGCCAGCCGAGCCTTAACGCCAGTCGAACAGCGGTACTCGCAAATCGAGCGCGAAGCTTTGGCCGTTAAATTCGGCTGCCTAAAGTTCGACTTCTACTTGGCTGGCTGTCCAGGATTTACTGTCGCCACGGACCACAAGCCGCTCATTCCGCTATTCAAGCCGGGTTCACGGCCTCCTCCTCGCATCGAACGAATGGCGCTTCGAATTCAGCACCTGCAATTCAGACTCGAGTATCGGCCCGGTGCCTCATCAGACCCATCAGACCTGCTTAGCCGGCAGCCGATGCCCACAGACCTGTCCCGCGCCGTGGGGGAAACTCTGGACGCTGCCTACGTCAATGCGGTGACCGAAGGTGCTGTTCCCCGCGGCCTGTCTCTCCAAGACTTCAAAAGAGCTGCTAAGAGTGACATCGAAATCAAAGCTGCCATCGCATCAATCAAATCCGGCAACTGGAACCTTCACAGTGGCATGCAACGATTCAACGAAGCTTTAAAGGAGTCGAGCAGAGCTTTCAGAGGACGACGGAATTCTCCTTCGAGGTGATCTAATCGTCGTACCTTCAGCAATACGGCAGCAGGTTCTGACGCTTGCTCACACGGGTCACCTGAGCTCCGAGCGGACTCTCCAGCGGCTGCAGACGAAAGTGTGGTGGCCAAGAATTCGAAGCGACTGTGAAGCGTTCGTCCGAGCTTGTGTTCCATGTCAGGCCACGTCGCACGCCGTCTCCCACGCACCGCTGAGGCCAACGCAGATTCCGGACGGCGCCTGGCTTCTGCTAGGAATGGACTTCTATGGGCCGATTCAGGGACAGATGCTGCTCATAACAACCGATCTGTTCTCAAAGTACCCCGAAATCAACTATGTCAGCTCAACATCGGCGGAAACGGTGATCCCTCACGTGAGACAGCTTTTCGCCCGTCACGGAGTCCCTCTGGAGCTAATAACGGACAACGGCCCGCCGTTTAGCTCGCACGAGTTCCGCAGCTTCCTGGCCTCGTACGGGGTCAGACACCGCCTCATCTGTCCGCTGCATCCCGAAGCCAACGGCGCAACCGAGCGCGTGAATCGATCAGTGAACAAAGTGGTCAGAGCAGCAATCGCCGAAGGCCGCAGCTGGAAGGAAGCCCTAGAGGAGTGGCTCCTCGCATTCCGAGTGACACCGCACAGAGCAACCGGCAAAGCACCGGCGGAACTCCTGATGGGACGGCAATTCAACGATGTGATTCCAGCTTACAGGCCATCTCAGCGCGCCGACTGGTCGCTAAGCGAAATCAAGGAGCGGCATCAGCGCTACACCGACAACATGAAGGCCCGGCTTCGACAAGACCAAACGAGTTCGGCAGCACGACATTCGGCCGGGCGATCGAGTTCTGAGGCGGCAAAACAAGACGAAGCTGCACACGCCATTCGAGATGGAGCCATGGGTGGTGGAGTCCGTCAAAGGCGACACGTTCACTCTGCAGCGCCGAGGCCAGTCATGCATGCGGCACCTCGCACACATCCGGCCAATTCAGCAGCCGCCACCCACAGCCCAGGACGACAACAGGCAACCGGCGTCGAATGAAGGCTCTGCCGACGCGGACGACGAGGGAGCGATTGCCACCCGGAGCCACCCGAGAAAAGCGCGAGATGCGGTGACCAGCTACAGACTGTAAGGGGGCTGGTGAGAGAGAGGCGTGCTGTGGGTGGCTGTTAACAGTGACATTCGTTGAGTTATTTTTTAGACCTTGATTTCAGCGGTGTGTTATGCGTGAACTTTTGTTGTAATGACGATATTAAGTACGATTATTCTGTTGCCATAGACTCTCGAGCTCCTCTAGAGTAACAGGGCTCGAAGAGATCTTGATAAAATAAAAATAAAAAAGCCCGAAAGGCTAGAAGCCAAAAGGCCACGGAGCCGGCTATATGTAAAACCGCACAAAAGCATTGACTTGCCGTCCATCGAGGACACAACAGTGGCGTCGCTCAAGCAGTCTAAAAATGAGCAAAGCTCAACCCAGCAAGGATGGCCAACCCAGCAAGGACGGTCAAGCAGAATCACCTGCCAGAGGGGCTGCCAAGACGGTTTCCGGGACTGCAGCAATAACAGGGGCACCTACGAAGTCACCAGTTAGTCTGCAACTTCACGATGGAATTGCCAGCCGAGCTGCCACCAGCATGGCCGACATAGAGAAGCTGGAAGATGGAAGACAATTTAGCCGTTGGCTGGATCGCTTCAGAGTTGCTGCCAGATTTTATCGTTGGACCGACGAAGATATGGCGCAAGTTCTACTGATGAGACTGTCACCATCTCTCTATGATGTGCTGGCGGATCAACTATCACCGGATCTGCCAAGTTCGAAGTCGTTTGAACAACTAAGAACTGTGTTGCAAGAGATATTACAGCCTCAGACTTATGCCCTGGCGGAGCGATTCACGTTTCAAAGTCTGCAGCGCGAGCCAACCGAGTCCATCAGATCGTTCGCAGAAAGATTGCTGAAAGCTTCTGACAAATGCTTGTTCACGAACAGAGAGGAACGGCTTCGAGACCAACTAATATTCGGCCTGAACGACAAGACCATAGTTGCGAAATTGCTGGTGAAGGACCACGAGGAGCTGACCTTCAAAATGGCCGTGGCAGAAGCTGAAGCGGTGTCAGCATTGAAGGACACGAAGATCATGCAATCGGCTGCAGCGCCCCGGGCAGATGCAGTCATGAACGTGGGCAGACAGCAGTCCAGGCAAGGCAGACCTGCAAACAAAAAGTTCCGGTCAACATCAGGCTTTGCTCCAGGCCCTGGATTGCAGTGTCCAAGATGCGGTGGCAAGCACAAAGACAAAGGCCAGTGTCCTGCCATGGGTAAAACCTGCCGGAAGTGTGGTAAGCTAAACCACTTTGAGAAGCTGTGCAAGTCGAAAGCAGGCGGTCAGCATCACGTGACGCAGGCAGAATTCAAGCAATCGGCTGATATTCTGGCCGTCGTGCACGCTGCGGCATCCAATGATGAGCCCTGTCAGACCGTCGTCCTTGTGTGCTTCATCAACGGCCGTGAGCAAGAGATCAGGTGTCAACTTGATTCGGGTGCAACAGTTTCGGTCATGTCCAGCAGCTTATGGAAAAGCATCGGTAGACCGAGATTGCAGCCGAGCAAGGCAGTTTTGATCGGCTATACCGATGAGCATAAGTTTGACCTGCTAGGTCAGCTGACTGTGCCGGCAAGCTGGAACGGGAAACATATCCAAGTCAAGTTCCACGTCGTGGCATCGAGCAGAAACTTTGCCTTACTAGGCAGAGATGTGGTGCAGTTTGACTTCAGTGCAGTAACAATCGGGCACTCCCAGACGCTAAAAGCGGGACTGGAGCCAACCGGCGATGCACCGCAAAGGTTCAAGGCGCACCTGCAGCTCAAGAATGATGCCAAACCGAAGTACATAAAAGCACGCCCAATTCCGTTCGCGCTCAAGGACAAGCTCAAGGTGGAAATCGATGAGCTACTAAGAGACGGGATCATAGAACCGGTCAAGTTCTCCGAGTGGGCGTCGCCAATTGTGCTGATTCAAAAGCCAGATGGAGGTCTCCGGTTGTGCGTTGACTACAAGCAAACAGTGAACCCACAGCTCGTAAACGACAGCTACCCATCACCGACGCCGGAGGAGGCATTTGCTGCGGTCTCAGGTTGTAAGATCTACACAATATTAGACTTGAAGAAAGCCTACAATCAAATAGAGCTTGACGAGGCGTCCCGAGACGTGACAGTCATGGCCACCCCTCTGGGAAATTTCCGGTACAACAGGCTGGTGTTCGGCATCAAAACAGCTCCCAGTATATTCCAGAGATTCATCACCGAAGTCATTCAGGGGATCTCAGGTTCAGTGGCGTATGTAGACGACATCCTTATCGGTGGTCGCACCAAGGAGGAACTCAGCTTACGGGAATCAGCAGTCAGAGCTCAACTGGCACGTCACAATCTCAAGGTCAACGAAGCAAAGTGCCAGATAGCGAAGACTCGCGTCCAATTTCTAGGGTTCATTCTGGAGTCAGGCACAATCAGGCCAAATGAAGAGAAAGTTAGAGCCATCCAGGAGATGACGGCTCCCAAGGACGTCGCAGAACTGGAGTCTTTCCTAGGCTTGGTCAACTTCTCCGGCCGATTCATAAAGAACCTGGCTGATCTGATCGAACCGCTGTCGAGGCTCAGGCGCAAGGACTGCGATTTCAGTTGGACCGATGCACAAGAGTTAGCCTTTCAGAAGATCAAAGCAGCGCTATCAGAGACGGCAATGCTGGCAACCTACGACCCAAGTAAGCCGCTGGAACTAGAGTGTGATGCTTCGCAAGTGGCGATAGGCGGAGTGCTTAGCCAGGACGGAATGCCAATTTGTTATGTCAGCAAGATACTATCGCGAGCCGAAAGGAAGTACTCCCAGATAGAGAGAGAAGCTCTAGCGATAGTATGGTCGGTACGTCGCTGTCATCGTTTTGTTTTCGGACGGGAATTCTCATTGGTCACTGATCACAGACCGCTGACAGTCATCTTCGGACAAGACAGCCAGCTGCCAGAGCGAGTGTCGGCTCGTCTTCAAAGGTGGGCCATCACCCTATCTGGATACAACTATTCTATAGCATACCGGAAGTCAGCCGAGATGAGGTCCGACCCCCTGTCCAGACTTGTGACTCCGACCAACGCAGTGACAACCCATCTTCTTGGTAAAATTCCGTTGAGCGAAGGGACTCTACTGCATCACCGAGAGATACTGGTCCACACGCTGAATTGCAAGGAGCTGAAGGTTCTGACTAAAGCCATTCAAAGTGGAATTTTCAACAACCCCGCAATTCGATCGTACAAGCCGATAGCCGATGAACTCTCCATCCAAGACGGACTGATCATCCGAGGCACCAAACTGGTTCTTCCGATATCGCTGAGGAACAAAGCTCTGGATGCGGCGCACAGCGTACATCTCGGAATCGCGCGAACAAAGTCGCTGCTTCGCGAGCACTATTGGTGGCCTGGGATTGACAAGCTGGTCGAATCGTACGTTGGAGGGTGCAGAGTCTGCAGAATGGCGAAACCACAGAACAAGAACTTTCGCATGGCGTGGCCCAAACCTGAAGGACCTTGGTCTAGAGTGCATGTTGATTTCGCAGGACCTATCGAGGGTCAGTACCTGCTGATAATTGTCGATGCGTACTCGGGTTACCCAGAAGTTCACCTGACGAGAGACATGCTATCATCAACAGTGGTGAGTAGACTCCGCAGAACGTTCTCTCAACTTGGCGTTCCTGATCAGCTCGTATCGGACAACGGACCATCTTTCGTCAGTGAGGAGACGCGCGGCTGGCTGGAAAAAATTGGGTGCAATCTGGTTACAACTCCAGCGTATCATCCGCAAAGTAACGGATTAGCCGAACGCTTTGTACGCACCATCAAGGAGGCAATTCGAGCAAATGGCATCAATCAAGCGGTCATCGACCGTTATCTGCTGTTCTTCCGGGCATCTGTTGGAAGCACAGGGTCCTCGCCAGCCGAGCTATTGCTTGGCAGGAAGCTCCGAGTACCACTACTCGCAGGGAGAATCAATTGGGCGCCAGGCGAGAATCTTGTCTATCGAGCAGGTTCACAGACTCAAGAAGCCACGCTCATATGTCCTACGGGCTCGAATACGGCCACCATTAAGGTGGGTCCAGACCAGTACAAGAAAGCCCACTTGGATCAGCTTCAACGGATTCGCCCTGTGCAAGACGACATCGGGTTAGAGCGTCCCAATACCAATAGCGGAGGTGAAAGTCCACCCAGTTTGGAAGCTCCAGTGACGGAACCTCCGGTAACAACACCAAGGCCAACACCTGACACGAGTAACGATACCCACCAACCTGCTCCGGTGCCACAAAAGATTCTGCCGGAGCCAGCTGTTCGCAAAAGTCTTCGTCTACAGGTCAAACCGCGGATCGACTATAAAGAGTAATGTCTGCGGAAGGGCGGAGAACTCTTTTGTGAAGAAGGGAGGTGTTATGCGTGAACTTTTGTTGTAATGACGATATTAAGTACGATTATTCTGTTGCCATAGACTCTCGAGCTCCTCTAGAGTAACAGGGCTCGAAGAGATCTTGATAAAATAAAAATAAAAAAGCCCGAAAGGCTAGAAGCCAAAAGGCCACGGAGCCGGCTATATGTAAAACCGCACAAATATTATTTTTTTTAAAGTAACGCGTACTTTGAGTTTTATTCTTTTGATTGGTTATTTTTACTCCCCTGCAATTTTGCTCAATTAAAAGTTCATTTCGCAAATATCAAACCAATGTATCTCGTGCAATATTTTTTTCTCGCTCAATTTCAATTGTCATTGCTTCGTCCAGCGTGATTATTTCGATCAATCATTCGCATAAAATACTGCTTTTTTCCGCTTAGGGAGATATGTGGGGCAGCGTGTGTGCGCAGTTCTTTTATTGATTTTGACTTTTGGTCTAACACACGCTGCCCGGGCCGTTGCGTACGTACTCAATGTACATTGATCAAAAATAAGCTATCGCGGCAATTAAATAAATATCGCGCCTGAGCGCTGTGCTCAAGTTTAGGCTTTTCGATGCGCTAGCACCAAACTATCAATTGTTGACTTTTCTACAGGTACCTGCTCATGATTTCTCCCGATTGGGTACCTGCTCATGATTTCTCCCGATTGGGCACCTGCTCATGATTTCTCCCGATTGGGCACCTGTTTGGGATTTCTCCTCATTTTCTTACTGCATCGCACTTTATATTTAAATAAATATTTTCATCGCAAAAAATGATTTCAACAATGCAACTAATCGCAATGAATCCCAATGTAATGATATTCATAGTAGCTAGATAACCTTTCCCCATGCACTTTTTTAGTACATCATGGTTCAGGGCCTAATGCTGCTGCTCTTCGCGTTAATTCTGATGATGATACTCGATGCCGACTCAATCATTGGACAGAAAATGACAGAAAAACTAGCCAAAGCTCAGGAAGAAAAATTCTATTCAGTTGTAGCCCTGCTTGACGGCAAAGCGGGTGACGGAGCGTTCATCACCGTGTTTCTGAACGTGCTGCAAGTCATGGTGAGCGACTTAGTTACGTCAAAGAGTGGAACACCGAGATCAGTTTTTTAAGAAATTTTTCTTTTGTTTCCAGCTAGGCTGCTGTGGAGTGCGCGTTGTCGGTGACATTCGCAACAGCTCGACCTGGCAGGCCTCGAACAGGGGCCTGGCTGAGCTGCTCAAGTTAGGCAAAAACGACAGCTCAACAGGGGAAGACGGCAGTTCCGGAATTGCCAACATTATGAAGGGCGTCATGAACGACGCGCCTGTGACTCCGTCGGGTAGCGGCATACCTGATTGGATCAGGTGGGTTCGAGTTCGGCAATTAGTCATAAGTTTACGAGTGAGTGAGGTAGTGAGTGAATGGGTGTGAGTGCGTTAATGGGTGTGAGTTTATGAGTGAGTGAGTTCATAAGTGAGTGAGTGAGTGAGTGAGTGGGTGGGTAAGTGAGTGAGTGGGTGGGTGAGTGAGTGAGTGAGTGAGTGAGTGAATGAGTGAGTGAGTTCATGGGTGAGTGAGTGAGTGAGTGAGTGAGTGAGTGAGTGAGTGAATGAGTGAGTGAGTGATTGAGTGAGTGAGTGAGTGAGTGAGTGAGTGAGTGAGTGAATGAGTGAGTGAGTGAGTGAGTGAGTGAGTGAGTGAGTGAGTGAGTGAGTGAGTGAGTGAATGAGTGAGTGAGTGAGTGAGTGATTGAGTGAGTGAGTGAGTGAATGAGTGAGTGAGTGAGTGAGTGAGTGAGTGAGTGAGTGAGTGAATGAGTGAGTGAGTGAGTGAGTGAGTGAGTGAGTGAGTGAGTGAGTGAGTGAGTGAGTCAGTCAGTCAGTCAGTCAGTCAGTCAGTCAGTCAGTCAGTCAGTCAGTCAGTGAGGGAGGAGTGAGTGAGTGTGATGATTTTAAAAGTGAGTGTTAAGTGAGTTCATGAGTGAGTTTACGAGTGAGTGAGTCCATGAGTGTGTAGTTGTCTGCTCATGAGCAAGAGAGATTCATGAATTCGCGAGCTCATTGGCATAGCAAACCGTCCCCCTCAACAGGAACCGCATCCCACCCGGATCCACTCTTCCGTCTGGCGTAAATTTGCCTGACAAGCTGCCCGAAGGCGTTGTGATTCCTAAGGATTTCAACATCACGGATCTAGAAATTCTGAGAAATTCCACAGCCATCCGGCTATTATTCGAGGACTCACTTGTGCTGCAAACGCCAATCTCTTGCTGCGAGTTCAAGGAAGCTGACGCAATCTTCAAGTTCAAGCCGAGGAATCTCGTCTCCAGCATGACGGACCCTGACTGCCCGTTCAAAGCCGAAAATGGTCCGGGGGTTCACAAGGATGTAAGATTTTTGCATGCTGCTGTTAGAGTGAAGTATGAAATATCTTAATTTCTCAGTAGTAAAAGTACCGTTTTTTGTAGTTTCTTTCGTAGCATAAATAACCTTGAATTAAACATTTTTTATGGAAAACAAGTCCTCAAATTCGAAAATTTCTAAAGTAGCTGACAACATTATCAATTGTTTATTTTATATTTTCACAGACTTGCTACAAAAAATTTGTTAAAAAGCTCCGAGGCTACTCAGCGGCCATCATTGTTGCTGGCCTAATTGTCGGTCTATTTATGGTGAGATCTTACTATTGTTTTGTTAATAGGAATGTAATAGTTATCTACTTTAAGTAGTATTCGGTGCAAGTTATCATTTAAAGTAAAGGAAAATAGTAAAATTTAAGTTTATACGACTTCGAAAAAAAATTTATGTTGAACTTTGAACTAAAGACCCGTTTTTTTGTCGAACAAAGACTACAAAGAGCATTTTCATCTCAAATTTCATACACAACTTTGCGAATTACTGCCACAACAAAGACCTGCAACCTGACTTTGGCTCTTCAAATACTAATCTGCGGCTGAGGTTCACCCTGGTCGATTTGAGATCGTCACAATATCTCCTATTTTTTAACTGATTCACTATTATTTAAAACAAAACTAAGTACCTCTTGGCTGGCTATTAAAAAATATTTATTTCCTGCGCATTTCAATGAGCCAAGCATAAATGCAATAAAAAATAAATACTAAATTTGTTCAATTTAAGCCTGTACCTTAACAATGAGATTTACTTTCTTTTATTCTTTGTGTTACCGTATTTTGTGTTTGCGCTGTGTGGGATTGAGTTGGGTTATTCTAGCTTTTCTCACATTTTCTTATCTGTTCTCTTCTTTTCTTCTTCTCTTTTGCCAACATCTGCTTATGCATGAATTGAGATTTGATCATAGCAAAAAGTCTGGGTTAGACATAAAGAAAAAAAGAGTTATAAAAGTTTATTTACATAGATTTGCAAAATTAATTCCCAAAAAATCAATTAACAGTAAGAATAAAGAATCCTTAAGGATTGCATTTTATCATAGTTGAATTATTGCAAGCTTCAAAACATCTTTATTGACAAGATGCTAACAAAAAAGAAGTACGAGTGCATTTTTGTCGGGACTTCAAATCAGTGTCTTAGCTAAATTAATATAAAAATACATAAAATGAGTTCCAACTTCGAACTAATATTTTGCTTTCTTAGACTTCTTTAAGAATAATTCCGACCCTTTCTTAAGCACGCTTTTATATCTTTTAAAAACATAGAGCAATTAGCATGCAAAACCGTTTAAATGTGGTTGATTAGAGATTGATAGCTTTTCGGGAGTTTTTTTCACGTGTTTATCCAGCATTCGTGGGTCAGTTGCTAGGCAGAAACGGGGCGCCCAGAATGCACTGTTCGACTGGGGAGCGGTAGATCGGATGGGTCGAATAGTGCTGGATTAGCTCGGACAAAGTTTCGAATTGCTTTTGACCGATTACGTAGCGGCAGGTGTGCTGCTGATACTGATGATCTGTCGAGGTTGACGTTTTTGCTGCCGAGCTTTTCAGAGTTGGACTGCACATTCTGAGTCGTTGAATCTTGAAGTTTCGACTCTTAGCTTGGGCCCGAACCGTGAGCGTGAGGTCGAGTGGCTGCGAGTGGAAAAAATATAGCGAGGATTACGTCTAACAAACAAGCAAACAAACAAACAAACAAACAGACAGACAAACAAACAAACAAACAAACAGACAGACAAACAAACAAACAAACAAACAGACAGACAAACAAACAAACAAACAAACAAACAAACAAACAAACAAACAAACAGACAAACAAACAAACAACCAACCAAACAACCAACCAACCAACCAACCAACCAACCAACCAACCAACCAACCAACCAACCAACCAACCAACCAACCAACCAACCAACCAACCAACCAACCAACCAACCAACCAACCAACCAACCAACTAAACAACCAACCAACCAACCAACCAACCAACCAACCAACCAACCAACCAACCAACCAACCAACCAACCAACCAACCAACCAACCAACCAACCAACCAACCAACCAACCAACCAACCAACCAACCAACCAACCAACCAAACAAACAACCAACCAACCAACCAACCAACCAACCAACCAACCAACCAACCAACCAACCAACCAACCAACCAACCAACCAACCAACCAACCAACCAACCAACCAACCAACCAACCAACCAACGTTCACTCACGTTAGACTCGCCTGGTCGAACCAAAAACTGGCCAGGCCGAGCCTCGCGCATCAACAACGAGTCGGCGTCTGCCCGGCTGATGCCGCCCCAGTAGAACGGCAGGCAAAGCAGTGACTTCTCCTCTGATTCTAGGAGACTCTCGGCATCATCGACAACCGGGACAATCGGCTCTTCTGTACCAGCGATTTGGAATTCGGTCTCACCAGCGGCAACAACCTCGACGTAGTTTCTCGGGATGAGGCCGCGTTGTTTCCCACCGGCACTCGCGGTGACGGCCATCAGCCAGTCGGGATCGTCGTCCGGCTCGTCAACAACGTCAAGCAATTCGGCCCGGTCAAAGCTGAGCTCCTCAGCTTGGTTGGCAACGAAACGGTGCAACGCGCGGACTCGGTACAGCGGCGTCTGATTCGATGACTTTGTTAAACAAGCTTCGGCATCCTTTGCTGGCTGAAGGTAATTTGAGACTGCGTCAGTGGACTGGCCGCAACAAAAGAGGTACAGGAGTGAGCGGAGTGCAGATGCGGAAGATTTTAAAAGTGGATGAGATGCGGCCGAGGACGAGCAGATGAGGAGAAAAACAAAACTAATTAGGGCCAATCAGGACACAAACCTGATGCTCCGCCTCCTTGGAAGCTGGCACCTCCTGGGTAGACGGCAACCAACCGATCGACGTCTCCTCGCCCTCCCCGTCGTGCCAGCAACTGTCTGGCTTGAAAACCAGCACGCAGTCGCCGGATGACAAGGGCAGCAGCTGGTCTCCAGGCTGAGTTGGCCTTGATGTTAATCGAAAAGTTTATTTGAGCTTTATTATACCATTTTGAAAGTCTTGCATTTTAACGTAGCCTATTGATTAGGAAATCTGACTTATCAAAAAAATCACAAGGTACTGAGCAGCGGTTCAAGCAGATGTCTGGCTGGTACGTACAGTGATCCGATGTGTAGAAATTATTACTTAGCATAATTGAGCAGGTTGCAATCACTCACGCAGAATCCGTCGCTTCTATAGGTCTATGAATCTCGTCAAAATTGAAGGTTTTGGGTACCGCCGAGTCAGCGCATTCCCGTTTGGTCCGCAGCCGACTGCACAATGCTTCCAACAGTCGGTAGCGTTGCCTGCGCTCATTGGCTGATGCTTTCCTCTTCGAATATTGCTGCTTGCTCGAATCAGTAGGGCTGTCTCGGCCAGCTGGATGCCGCCTTCGCTGGTGCAGCACAGTGCAGGCCGCCGCCTCCCAGGGCTCGCTGACGCCCGGCGTTAGCGACGCCATGGGCGACGAGCCAGCCGTAGCCGCGGCTATTGAAACTTCCTGACTGTCGTCGGCCTGGGGTGTCGTCTGGTCTGGAATTGGTGTGTGAGACAGGGTCGCCTCATCAATGTGAGATAGGGTCGCCTCCTCAGTGTGAGACAGGGTCACCTCCCTAATGTGAGACAGGGTCACCTCCTCAGTGTGAGACAGGGTCACCTCCCTAATGTGAGACAGGGTCGCCTCCTCAGTGTGAGACAGGGTCACCTCCCTAATGTGAGACAGGGTCACCTCCTCAGTGTGAGACAGGGTCACCTTCTCAGTGTGAGACAGGGTCACCTCCCTAATGTGAGACAGGGTCGCCTCCTCAGTGTGAGAAAGGGTCACCTCCCTAATGTGAGACAGGGTCGCCTCCTCAGTGTGAGACAGGGTCGCCTCCTCAGTGTGAGACAGGGTCACCTCCCTAATGTGAGACAGGGTCACCTCCTCAGTGTGAGACAGGGTCACCTCCCTAATGTGAGACAGGGTCGCCTCCTCAGTGTGAGACAGGGTCACCTCCCTAATGTGAGACAGGGTCGCCTCCTCAGTGTAAGACAGGGTCACCTCCCTAATGTGAGACAGGGTCGCCTCCTCAGTGTGAGACAGGGTCACCTCCCTAATGTGAGACAGGGTCGCCTCCTCAGTGTGAGACAGGGTCGCCTCCTCAGAGTGAGACAGGGTCACCTCCTCAGAGTGAGACAGGGTCACCTCCCTAATGTGAGACAGGGTCGCCTCCTCAGTGTGAGACAGGGTCGCCTCCTCAGTGTGAGACAGGGTCGCCTCCTCAGTGTGAGACAGGGTCACCTCCTCAGTGTGAAACAGGGTCACGCACAAACCTTGACAGTCGTTACTACTTAACGTGGAAACGTATGCGACTTTTTGACCCCTTTAAAAGATAATATTATTGTTCATTGAACTATAAATTTTGCCACGTGATCATGATCTTAAGAAACTTTAAGCAGAATTTCTACTGAACACAGTTCCTAAGCATACAAAAATCTGCAAGTAGTTTTCGTCGTTTACTTGGGCATCAGCTGCAGTGCAGCCTATCGCAGTGCGCCCTCATAAACTATTGGAAAGTCGAAATTGAAGAGAGCGTGGGAACCATTGACTGCATGTCAACGGGGGGGGCCGAGAAAATTCTGGCAGAGCTTATTAGGGCGCATTCACTTATTGACATTCGAACATTCAATTTGCGATACAATTGCGACGCGGTTCTAAGGAGCTAAACTTGTTGGTTACTAACAAGTTGAATCAAACTGACGTATGAAATTTACCTGCTTTAGGGCACTTGTTACGAGCACCCTGCGATGTTTGGAACCTAATAACCTCCTCAGAAATTGTAGCTACTCCCCCAGCCCTGTCAATACCCGCTACTACCCGAACACTTTAACTTTGCACAATTTGTCAATGAAAAGCCCAATAAGTCAAGTCAAACCCTGTTTAACACAGTTCTGAACCGATGCAAGGCAGTCACAGAGGGGGGTTTCACAGCACCGAAATTTCACAACGCCGAAACTTCACAACACCGAAAAGTATAGCCAGAGAATTCAAAATACCGAAACTTTACAAAGCCGAAAAGCTATAAAAACCTAAGCTCTGGCTTTTACATTTTGATGTTATAAAGTTTCGGCGTTGTGAAGTTTCGGTGTTAGGAATTCTCTTGCAATACCTTTCGGCGTTGTGAAGTTTCGGTGTTAGGAATTCTCTTGCAATACCTTTCGGCGTTGTGAAGTTTCGGTGTTAGGAATTCTCTTGCAATACCTTTCGGCGTTGTGAAGTTTCGGTGTTAGGAATTCTCTTGCAATACCTTTCGGCGTTGTGAAGTTTCGGTGTTAGGAATTCTCTTGCAATACCTTTCGGCGTTGTGAAGTTTCGGTGTTAGGAATTCTCTTGCAATACCTTTCGGCGTTGTGAAGTTTCGGTGTTTGGAATTCTCTTGCAATACCTTTCGGCGTTGTGAAGTTTCGGTGTTAGGAATTCTCTTGCAATACCTTTCGGCGTTGTGAAGTTTCGATGTTATGAAGTTTCGGTGTTGTGAAATTTCGGTTTTATGAAAGCGACCCGTCACAGACATCAGAAAGCAATCCAACCAAATTTACCATTAGCAGCGGTTTGTCGCGATACGCAGCCCAGAATCCAGCATCGCCATCGCAAGCCGATTGCGGATGAGCTGGAAGCGGTCGACATTGAAGCAAATCTTCTAAAGGCAGGCGATTTTTTGTCCGCCTCTGCTCTGCATGGTTGTTATTCTTCTGAAGGATATTGTTTTCCAATTCCGGCTCACAAAAAACTTTACGAAATACCAGTCTGTCAATTTGACTGCTTCTTTTATTCTAACTTAATCGCTTCAGTCGACCAGCCATTCAGTGAATTCTGGTGGACAGAATTTTTCTACACAATAGCAACCCGCACTCTGAAAGAAAAAAAAACGAGAAAGAAAGAGAGATGCTACACAGCTATTTGCCTCTCTTACCGAGCCCGAACGAGAGAGAAAAACAAGAAAATAAAAAAATGGCAAACCAACCAGCAAATTAGCCCTCATGACTGAGTGAGTGCAGGCTGGGGTTTTTATCGAGGTTAGCAAGTTCGCGCGCCAACGCAAAGCAAAATTATTTCGTCAGCTCTCGTAGCGATATAAGATTTCAGCTGATTCATAACGGCAATTTGAGATCCCCCTTCTGCAGATGCATGTACGAAAGGGAGGTCGCAGTTAGCATCAAATTACGAACTATATGAAGTTTGTAGCTAAAGCAAATTTTAGCTCCCTTAATGTAAGCTTGAAATGATGGCCTCATGCTACAACTGTATGCGAGCAAATCTGGTTCGCTTGTTTTTTCAGTAGCTTATCCGTTCGACTCAGATTACTGTATTTAGGATTTAACAATGCTGAATTGACAGCTCGCTTATTCGGCTTTCTACTATACGCTATGTTCGTATCTAAAAGCAATACAGAAGCTTTAAGCGAAGTAATTTATATCTATATACTAATTGTGAACTGTTTCTGTCTGTCTGTCTGTCTGTCTGTCTGTCTGTCTGTCTGTCTGTCTGTCTGTCTGTCTGCTTATTTGCTACATGCGGGGGTTATTCTGAATGCTTATGGGAAATGCTACATGCTCGGGGGAAAGGCTGCTTTGTGGATAATTTTCAATGCTCGTGGGCAATGCAACATGTTGGGTAATTTTGAATGGTCAGAGTAAACCTGTTGAATGCTTGGGGTAAATGCTTATATGGTGGGTATATAGTTCTAAATGCTCGGGGAATCCGACAAGGACCACTAGAAGTCACTTTTACACTAGGAATCCTTGAATCCTATATGCTCGGGGTAATTCTGAATACCTGTGGGAAATGCTACACGCTCAGGGGAATATTACATGCTCAGAGAAAATGCTACATGGTCGGTAAAATAATTTTTCAGTTTGTTTTATATCGCTTGAAAGTCCGCTAGAATCAGTCAAAAGATATAACATTAGTTTTACCAACAATTGAAAATTCCTAATATCTGTGCGCCCCCCAAGGGGGGCAAGGTTGCTAGTATATACTAATTGTGAACTGTTTCTGTCTGTCTGTCTGTCTGTCTGTGTGATGGATTATTAAAAGAACCGCTCAACCGATTTTGATCAAATTTGCACCAAAAAATTGCAAATTTTTCAGTTGTGGTACACAACTGTTTGCATTAAATCATTCGAATGCTAAGGGGATTAAATATTCGAAAAACAGGCTTTTCCTATGCTTTAAACGCAAGGCCAATAAAGGTCTAAAATATCTCAAAAGTCAGAGGGAAGATTTTCCATAGACAATAACATCAATGTTACGGCTCCAGCAGTCTTAAAAGAAGTCGAGATGCCAGGAAAAGTCGCCTTAATGAAACGGAAGCCCAGCGAGCGGCTTATCAGTCCTCATGATTCAAGGCTAATTGGTCATTCCGTTGACTATTTTATGCATCACTATTCTAGGCTTGTGTCATTTTTTAGGCTTATGCATCATGATTCTAAGCTATGTGCTAAGGGGTAATTCTGAATATTCGGGGGAAATGCTAAATACTCGGGGGCATGCTACATGGTAGGTAATTTTGAAATCTTGGGGAAATAAAATATGCTCGGGGGTAATTCTAAATGCTTGGGGGACGTGCAACATGGTGGGTAATTTTGAATGCTCGGGAAAAATCTAAATTATGGGTAATTTTAAATGCTTGGGGGAAACACACCATGCTCGGGAAAATTCTGAATGCTCGGGTGGAAATGAAACATGCTCGGGAAAAATTCTGAATGCTTGGGGGAAATACTGCATGCTCAGGAGAAGGCAACCTTGTAGGTAATTCGGAATGCTCGGGGGAAACACTGCATGCTCAGGCGTAATCCTGAATGCTCGGGAAAAATTCTGAATGCTCAGGGGAAATGCTGCATACTCGGGGGTAATTCTGAATGCTTATGGGAAACGCTGCATGCTCGGGACTTGCTATATGCGGGGAGGGGGTAATTCTGAATGCTTATGGGAAATGCTACATGCTCGGGGGAAAGGCTGCTTTGTGGATAATTTTCAATGCTCGTGGGAAATGCAACATGTTGGGTAATTTTGAATGGTCAGAGTAAACCTGTTGAATGCTTGGGGTAAATGCTTATATGGTGGGTATATAGTTCTAAATGCTCGGGGAATCCGACAAGGACCACTAGAAGTCACTTTTACACTAGGAATCCTTGAATCCTATATGCTCGGGGTAATTCTGAATACCTGTGGGAAATGCTACACGCTCAGGGGAATATTACATGCTCAGAGAAAATGCTACATGGTCGGTAAAATAATTTTTCAGTTTGTTTTATATCGCTTGAAAGTCCGCTAGAATCAGTCAAAAGATATAACATTAGTTTTACCAACAATTGAAAATTCCTAATATCTGTGCGCCCCCCAAGGGGGGCAAGGTTGCTAGTATATACTAATTGTGAACTGTTTCTGTCTGTCTGTCTGTCTGTCTGTGTGATGGATTATTAAAAGAACCGCTCAACCGATTTTGATCAAATTTGCACCAAAAAATTGCAAATTTTTCAGTTGTGGTACACAACTGTTTGCATTAAATCATTCGAATGCTAAGGGGATTAAATATTCGAAAAACAGGCTTTTCCTATGCTTTAAACGCAAGGCCAATAAAGGTCTAAAATATCTCAAAAGTCAGAGGGAAGATTTTCCATAGACAATAACATCAATGTTACGGCTCCAGCAGTCTTAAAAGAAGTCGAGATGCCAGGAAAAGTCGCCTTAATGAAACGGAAGCCCAGCGAGCGGCTTATCAGTCCTCATGATTCAAGGCTAATTGGTCATTCCGTTGACTATTTTATGCATCACTATTCTAGGCTTGTGTCATTTTTTAGGCTTATGCATCATGATTCTAAGCTATGTGCTAAGGGGTAATTCTGAATATTCGGGGGAAATGCTAAATACTCGGGGGCATGCTACATGGTAGGTAATTTTGAAATCTTGGGGAAATAAAATATGCTCGGGGGTAATTCTAAATGCTTGGGGGACGTGCAACATGGTGGGTAATTTTGAATGCTCGGGAAAAATCTAAATTATGGGTAATTTTAAATGCTTGGGGGAAACACACCATGCTCGGGAAAATTCTGAATGCTCGGGTGGAAATGAAACATGCTCGGGAAAAATTCTGAATGCTTGGGGGAAATACTGCATGCTCAGGAGAAGGCAACCTTGTAGGTAATTCGGAATGCTCGGGGGAAACACTGCATGCTCAGGCGTAATCCTGAATGCTCGGGAAAAATTCTGAATGCTCAGGGGAAATGCTGCATACTCGGGGGTAATTCTGAATGCTTATGGGAAACGCTGCATGCTCGGGACTTGCTATATGCGGGGAGGGGGTAATTCTGAATGCTTATGGGAAATGCTACATGCTCGGGGGAAAGGCTGCTTTGTGTGTAATTTTCAATGCTCGTGGGCAATGCAACATGTTGGGTAATTTTGAATGGTCAGAGTAAACCTGTTGAATGCTTGGGGTAAATGCTTATATGGTGGGTATATAGTTCTAAATGCTCGGGGAATCCGACAAGGACCACTAGAAGTCACTTTTACACTAGGAATCCTTGAATCCTATATGCTCGGGGTAATTCTGAATACCTGTGGGAAATGCTACACGCTCAGGGGAATATTACATGCTCAGAGAAAATGCTACATGGTCGGTAAAATAATTTTTCAGTTTGTTTTATATCGCTTGAAAGTCCGCTAGAATCAGTCAAAAGATATAACATTAGTTTTACCAACAATTGAAAATTCCTAATATCTGTGCGCCCCCCAAGGGGGGCAAGGTTGCTAGTATATACTAATTGTGAACTGTTTCTGTCTGTCTGTCTGTCTGTCTGTGTGATGGATTATTAAAAGAACCGCTCAACCGATTTTGATTAAATTTGCACCAAAAAATTGCAAATTTTTCAGTTGTGGTACACAACTGTTTGCATTAAATCATTCGAATGCTAAGGGGATTAAATATTCGAAAAACAGGCTTTTCCTATGCTTTAAACGCAAGGCCAATAAAGGTCTAAAATATCTCAAAAGTCAGAGGGAAGATTTTCCATAGACAATAACATCAATGTTACGGCTCCAGCAGTCTTAAAAGAAGTCGAGATGCCAGGAAAAGTCGCCTTAATGAAACGGAAGCCCAGCGAGCGGCTTATCAGTCCTCATGATTCAAGGCTAATTGGTCATTCCGTTGACTATTTTATGCATCACTATTCTAGGCTTGTGTCATTTTTTAGGCTTATGCATCATGATTCTAAGCTATGTGCTAAGGGGTAATTCTGAATATTCGGGGGAAATGCTAAATACTCGGGGGCATGCTACATGGTAGGTAATTTTGAAATCTTGGGGAAATAAAATATGCTCGGGGGTAATTCTAAATGCTTGGGGGACGTGCAACATGGTGGGTAATTTTGAATGCTCGGGAAAAATCTAAATTATGGGTAATTTTAAATGCTTGGGGGAAACACACCATGCTCGGGAAAATTCTGAATGCTCGGGTGGAAATGAAACATGCTCGGGAAAAATTCTGAATGCTTGGGGGAAATACTGCATGCTCAGGAGAAGGCAACCTTGTAGGTAATTCGGAATGCTCGGGGGAAACACTGCATGCTCAGGCGTAATCCTGAATGCTCGGGAAAAATTCTGAATGCTCAGGGGAAATGCTGCATACTCGGGGGTAATTCTGAATGCTTATGGGAAACGCTGCATGCTCGGGACTTGCTATATGCGGGGAGGGGGTAATTCTGAATGCTTATGGGAAATGCTACATGCTCGGGGGAAAGGCTGCTTTGTGTGTAATTTTCAATGCTCGTGGGCAATGCAACATGTTGGGTAATTTTGAATGGTCAGAGTAAACCTGTTGAATGCTTGGGGTAAATGCTTATATGGTGGGTATATAGTTCTAAATGCTCGGGGAATCCGACAAGGACCACTAGAAGTCACTTTTACACTAGGAATCCTTGAATCCTATATGCTCGGGGTAATTCTGAATACCTGTGGGAAATGCTACACGCTCAGGGGAATATTACATGCTCAGAGAAAATGCTACATGGTCGGTAAAATAATTTTTCAGTTTGTTTTATATCGCTTGAAAGTCCGCTAGAATCAGTCAAAAGATATAACATTAGTTTTACCAACAATTGAAAATTCCTAATATCTGTGCGCCCCCCAAGGGGGGCAAGGTTGCTAGTATATACTAATTGTGAACTGTTTCTGTCTGTCTGTCTGTCTGTCTGTGTGATGGATTATTAAAAGAACCGCTCAACCGATTTTGATTAAATTTGCACCAAAAAATTGCAAATTTTTCAGTTGTGGTACACAACTGTTTGCATTAAATCATTCGAATGCTAAGGGGATTAAATATTCGAAAAACAGGCTTTTCCTATGCTTTAAACGCAAGGCCAATAAAGGTCTAAAATATCTCAAAAGTCAGAGGGAAGATTTTCCATAGACAATAACATCAATGTTACGGCTCCAGCAGTCTTAAAAGAAGTCGAGATGCCAGGAAAAGTCGCCTTAATGAAACGGAAGCCCAGCGAGCGGCTTATCAGTCCTCATGATTCAAGGCTAATTGGTCATTCCGTTGACTATTTTATGCATCACTATTCTAGGCTTGTGTCATTTTTTAGGCTTATGCATCATGATTCTAAGCTATGTGCTAAGGGGTAATTCTGAATATTCGGGGGAAATGCTAAATACTCGGGGGCATGCTACATGGTAGGTAATTTTGAAATCTTGGGGAAATAAAATATGCTCGGGGGTAATTCTAAATGCTTGGGGGACGTGCAACATGGTGGGTAATTTTGAATGCTCGGGAAAAATCTAAATTATGGGTAATTTTAAATGCTTGGGGGAAACACACCATGCTCGGGAAAATTCTGAATGCTCGGGTGGAAATGAAACATGCTCGGGAAAAATTCTGAATGCTTGGGGGAAATACTGCATGCTCAGGAGAAGGCAACCTTGTAGGTAATTCGGAATGCTCGGGGGAAACACTGCATGCTCAGGCGTAATCCTGAATGCTCGGGAAAAATTCTGAATGCTCAGGGGAAATGCTGCATACTCGGGGGTAATTCTGAATGCTTATGGGAAACGCTGCATGCTCGGGACTTGCTATATGCGGGGAGGGGGTAATTCTGAATGCTTATGGGAAATGCTACATGCTCGGGGGAAAGGCTGCTTTGTGTGTAATTTTCAATGCTCGTGGGCAATGCAACATGTTGGGTAATTTTGAATGGTCAGAGTAAAACTGTTGAATGCTTGGGGTAAATGCTTATATGGTGGGTATATAGTTCTAAATGCTCGGGGAATCCGACAAGGACCACTAGAAGTCACTTTTACACTAGGAATCCTTGAATCCTATATGCTCGGGGTAATTCTGAATACCTGTGGGAAATGCTACACGCTCAGGGGAATATTACATGCTCAGAGAAAATGCTACATGGTCGGTAAAATAATTTTTCAGTTTGTTTTATATCACTTGAAAGTCCGCTAGAATCAGTCAAAAGATATAACATTAGTTTTACCAACAATTGAAAATTCCTAATATCTGTGCGCCCCCCCAAGGGGTGCAAGGTTGCTAGTTTTTTCTAATTCTTTCGCTCCAATATAACAAATGCCTTATGAGTCAAATCGATTTTTCTTGTGTTCTTCAACTTTATTGTATTCAGACTCAACCCTGATTGTTTCTATAGCCTTGCTTATTATGCTTGACTATATATTACTTACTGTTGAAATAATGATTTAAAATTTAGTGCATGCATAAAGCTAAAATGTCTACTAAAAGTG
The DNA here is from genome assembly GCA_950096795.1 of Macrostomum cliftonense. NCBI lineage: Eukaryota > Metazoa > Platyhelminthes > Macrostomidae > Macrostomum > Macrostomum cliftonense. The sequence goes on along the minus strand of CATNEM010000095.1, from coordinate 900,377 downwards.
ATACGTGTGCGTTATATAACACACGTTTAAGAAAAAAATATTTGCCTTTTTTAAACTTATGACAGTACGAAATCCATCTTCTTGCTTAGACGAGCGTAAATAAACGATTCAAATAAAATATTTTGTCGTCTATAGACTTGCCTTTCAGCATATCGACTTTGCTTATAAGGATTTAGACTTGTCTGTCGGCATCTCGACTCGTCTGCAGGCATCTAGAGTTTGTATGTAGTCATCTAGATTTGTCTATAGTTACCAATATTGTATAAATGCAGGCATTTAGGATTGCATTAATCAAGAAATGACTTATAATATTTCGATGCAGTTATGTGCAGTGGCGGCGCGGTACCCCGGTTGGGGGGGGGGGGGCGGCGGTGAATAGTGGTCACCCCCTTCTGCAGGTGGCCACCCTCCCCCTTCCCCAGATATTCACACCCTACAAAATGAACAAAAAACAAAATGAAGTTACTATGTAATTGACATTTGACAATTGTGTATTTGTGTATTGCACTTTTAACATGTAACTTGAAATTTGTACTAGATTTTGATGAGGAGTTACATATATTAGTTACATTTATTGATAGATTATGGGTAACTCATAACTGATAATTACATGTAGTAATGGACTATAGACGGACTAACAGATTAGTCAAGAAGACAAGACAAGTACATAAGTTCAGAACTGTCAATTTCACAAGTGTAGTCTAGTCATGACTTATAGTGGTGGTACATGTAAGTGGGCCGTGCATGGCCATCCTTTTCTTATTCCTGCCAGCTTGCTATAGTTGAGTACTTAGTACAGGGTACTAGCCACTTAATTGACTACTTGAATCTTGAGAGCAAAAGAGAGCGGCGACTGCGAGGGCCAAAGGGCTATGACGAATTGGCGATGAACGATGATGACATCATGTCATCACCCATGGGCGATGGCGATGAGCGATGCATGGCGATTGGTGTTTGGTGTATTCGGTGAAAATGAAATTTCATGAAAACCATTGTGTCATTGTGATTATCAACAACCAATTTTATCGTTACCATACAAAAAACCTCTTACATCATCATCATCATCATCGGCCGTCTTGCTGTACAACGCCGAGACCTGGACGCTGACGGACTCGCTCGAGCAACAAGTCGTTGCGGCGCAAGCTGGCCTGCTGCGCGCCGCCTTCAAGATCAGCTACGAGCGGGTCTCCAACGCGGCACTTTATCGCCGCGCCGGCCTGGACCGTCCAAGCGAACTTTTGCGCCGTCGGCGACTCCAGCTGGCAGGCCACGTCATCCGCGCCGAGTCGTACTGCCCTGAGCCGGTGCAGGAGGTGCTGCTGCTTACGCTGCAGGCGCCCTACCGGCGAGGACAAGCGCGAACTCGGCGTTTCGTCGATTGCCTGCTGGCTGACGCTGGCGCCCCAGATTCTGCCGGCGGCGCGGCCTTCATTCGCGCCCAGGCCCTGAGGCGCGCTCTGTGACGCTGCTTTTCACCATCTTGACAGCGTATTTTGTTGTTATTTTGTTGTTTATAGATACGATCTTAGTTATTTTGTAGTGAAACACGGAAACTTTGAATTTCTGAGAACTCTGAATTCAAATCAGGAAATACCAATATGTGCATCATAATTTGGCAACGAATACTTAACGAAATATAAGGTTTGAAATACGCTTTTATAAGGTTTCGGCGTTGTGAAGAAAAAAACTTGAAAAAATTAACGGACTTTAAATTTTTCGTATCGTGGTTGCTAAAAAAATTTGCCTTGCAAATTTATCCCCCACTTGGTCCGGGCCAATTGAGCGAATCCAGCCAATCAGAAAGCTTGATTTATTTATTTGGCCTGGCCAAATAAATGAATGCAGTGTAAAAACGCTATTCATTTATTTGGCCGGGCCAAATAAATGGAGGAGTCTGCGCCATAGACTACGAATTAGTTAGCTTGCTGAGTGGGGGACAAATAAAGTATTACCCCCAAGGATTCTTTTATCTGTCCTCCAGAAAAGACTTCGGACTGCGTTTATATGGCCTCGGCTTCGCCTCGGCCAATCAACGCAGTCCTCAGTCTTTTCTGTCGACCAGATAAAAGAATCCTTGGGGGTAATACCATATACTTCTTGACCCTTTCGAATCAGGCCAAACTGAGTCCATGGCCTGAAAAAAGTCACACCCTTTTCAGATTAATTTTTCGCGTACAAAGCAACACATCTAAGAAGGGAAAGGTTTTCAAATGTTTTGATGTACAATTCTATACCAAAGTGAATTTATTCGTACAAATAAGTTGTCTTAATAAAGTATTTTAGCGGCTCTCAAGAGCAAACGGAGAGAGAGCAAAAATTTAATTTATTTTTTCTACGCACAAAGGTGTTATATAGCGCGCGACCAGAGGGCAAATGGGGAGGTGCGCATACGAAGCGTGAGCCAGTCAAAACAAGCTTAGCGGGCCGTCTGGCTGGGCGCGCCAACGCCCCAGCTAAGCAGACTCATAGTTTCAGTGCAACTGCACTGACGTGAGCTGGCCTGGCCGCCACACAGCTCCCCCCAGCATCGAGCTATGTGCCGAAGGTCGTCGGGCGACACTGGCGAGGCGGCTGTCGGCGGCTGGGGAGGGCGGCCTTGCGCTGCGCAGTTGGCTTGGACTCGTCGGCCGAGGCAGCTGGGCCTGCTGGAGGAGGCGTCGCCGGCGGCTCAGCGCCAGCGGGCTGCCGCGGAGGGCGGCCTCTGGGTCGCAGGGCCGGCTTTTGGATTGGGCTGTCCGTGTCGATGACCGCCGGCTTCAGCCTATCGACGGCCACGCGGTCGCGCCTGGTGCCCAGGTCTAGCAGGAAGGTCTTTGCGTCCCGCTTGAGCACCTTGAATGGGCCGTCATACGGCCGCTGCAGCGGAGGCCGATGGCCGTCGCGTCGGACGAAAACGAACGGGCAGGTGTCGAGCGCGGCGGGCCAGGCGGCGGCGCGGCTGCCATGGCGGGATGTCGGAGGCGGCCGGACGCCTGCACGTGACCGCGGAGCCGGGCGAGGAACTGGTCGTGATCGTCGGCGGGCGGGGCGGGCTGCAGACACTTGCCAGGCACACTGAGGGGCGCCCCGTAGACCAGCTCGGCCGACGACGCCGGCAGGTCCTCCTTGGGGGCCGTCCGGATGCCGAGCAGCACCCAGGGTAGCTCGCTGACCCAGGCCGGTCCCGACAGCCGCGCCATGAGGGAGGCCTTCAGCTGCCGGTGGAACCGCTCGACCAGCCCGTTGCTCTGCGGATGGAAAGCCGTGGTCCGGTGCAGCTGCATGCCGAGCAGCCTGGAGACGTTGGCCCACAGCTGCGACGTGAACTGGGAGCCGCGGTCGGAGGTGATGTCGCTCGGCACGCCGAACTGGGCGATCCATTGGGCGATGAAGGCCGAGGCGCACGCTGCAGCTGAAGTGTCGGTCATCGGGATCGCCTCTGGCCATCGGGTGAAGCGGTCCACGATCGTCAGCAGGTGCGTGAAGCCTTGCGAAGACGGCAGAGGCCCCACCAGGTCAACGTGCACGTGGGCGAAGCGCTGGTCCGGGACGCGGATGCTGTCCACCGGGGCGGCGACGTGCCGCTGCACCTTGGCCGTCTGGCAGGCGACGCAGGCGCGGGCCCACCGGCTGACGTCCGTGTTCATGCCGGCCCACACGAACTTGGCGGCGACGAGGCGCCGCGTGCTGCGGACCGACGGGTGCGCGAGACCGTGGATGGCGTCGAAGACGGCGCGGCGAAAGTCCGGTGGCACCAGCGGGCGCGGCCGGCCGGTGGAGATGTCGCAAAGCAGGGCGACCCCGGGGCTGAGCTGCAGCGGCTCGAGCTGGAGACTGGCGTCGGTCCGGGAGGCCGTGTCCGCCGTCTGCGCCTGGGCCATGGCGGCGAAGTCCACGCCGGGAAGCAGCTGCGGCTGCACCGAGGAGACCGTGCAGCGGGACAATGCGTCCGCCACCGGGTTGTCCTTGCCCGCCACGTGCTGGATGTCTGTGGTGAACTCGGACACGTAGGCCAGGTGCCGCTGCTGTCTGGCCGACCACGGGTCTGACATCTTCGACATGGCGGCGACCAGCGGCTTGTGGTCCGTGAAGGCGGTAAACGCGCGGCCCTCGAGGAAGTAGCGGAAATGTCGGACCGCGAGGTACAGGGCGAGCAGCTCGCGGTCGAAGGCGCTGTACTTCTGCTCGGGCGGGCGTAGCTGCCGGCTGAAGAACGCGAGCGGCTGCCAGGCGCCGTTGACGCGCTGCTCGAGCGCTGCCCCGACTGCCGTGTCCGAGGCGTCGACGGTGAGGGCGATGGGCGCGTCCGGCCGCGGGTGCGCCAGCATGGCGGCGGAGGCCAGCGCCTGCTTCGCTCCGTCGAAGGCGGCGGTCAGCTCGGGTGTCCACCGGACCAGCTTCTCCTTGCCGGCCATGGCCGCGTGGATGGGGCGCAGCAGCTGTGCGGCGCGCGGCACGAAGCGGTGATAGAAGTTGACCATGCCGGCGAACTCCTGCAGGCCCTTGACGGTGGTCGGCGGCGCGAACCGGGCGATAGCGTCCACCTTGGCGGGCAGCGGCACGGCACCGCGCGCGTTGATCCGGTGGCCGAGGAAGTCGATCTCGCTGCAGCCGAACTCGCACTTGGCCGGGTTGACGATGAGGCCGCTGTCGGACAGGCGCTGGAACAGCGTGCGCAGGTGCTCCAGGTGCTGCTGCTGCCTGCGGCTGGCTACCAAGAAGTCGTCGATGTAGGCGAAGACGAAGTCCAGGTCCTGACAGACGGAGTCCACCAGCCGCTGAAAAGCCTGAGCGGCGTTCTTGAGGCCGAACGGCATTCGCAGAAACTCGAAGAGGCCGAACGGTGTGATGACGGCGGTCTTGGGCACGTCGGCTGCGGCCACGGGCACCTGGTGGTAGCCGCGCACCAAGTCGATCTTGGAGAAGACCGAGCAGCCGGCCAGGCGCGCCGAGAAGTCCTGGATGTGCGGCACCGGGTAGCGGTCGGGCACGGTGACGTCGTTGAGCCGCCTGAAATCGCCGCAGGGCCGCCAGCCGCCCGAGGCCTTGGGCACCATGTGCAGCGGCGAGGACCACGGGCTGCTGGACCGGCGCACGATGCCAAGCTGCTCCAGTAGCCTGAACTCCTCCTTGGCCACCGCCAGCTTGTCCGGCGGCAGGCGGCGGGGCCGGGCGTGGACCGGCGGGCCGCTTGTCGGGATGTGGTGCTCGACCCCGTGGCGCGGCTCGGCCCGCTGGAAGCTGGGCTCGGTGAGTGCGGGGAACTCGGCTAGCAGCTGGCTGTACGGGTCCGCAGCGGCGGCTGCGGCGAGCTGCAGTCCGGGTCCGGCGCCGTCCAGCAGGTGCACGCTGGCGAGCGAGCGGGCGTCCAGGAGACGCCGGTGCGGCAGGTCCACTAGCAAGCCGTGGTGCCGCAGGAAGTCGGCGCCGATCAGCGGGCGGGAGACCTCGGCCAGGATGAACGGCCACGAGCAGCGCCGGATGCCGAGGTCGAGAGTGAGATGGCGGGTGCCGAAGGTGCGGATCAGGCTGCCGTTGGCCGCGTAGAGCGGCGGCCCAGGACTGTGCAGCCGAGCGTCCGAGCCGGAGGCCGGAAAGATGCTGACCTCCGCGCCGGTGTCGACGAGGAACCGCCTGCCAGTCTGCTTGTCTGGGATAAGGAGCAGGCTGCTGCTGTTGCCGGCCGCCGAGCTGTTCACTGACGGCCGGCCTGCCCGTTTCCCGAGAAAGTGCACGGGGACTCGCAGCGGTGGGCCTTGGCGCCGAATCGGCGGTGATAGTAGCACCAGCCATTGCCCGGCTGCTGCTGCGCGGGCCGGCTTCGCCTGGTCCGGTGGGCGTTGGCTTCGCCGGCGCGGCTGCCGCTGGTGCTGGCTGCGGCGACTCCGAGCTGCGTGGACTGGACGTCTGGATCGGCTGCTGGCTGCCTCGAGGCCGCGGCGAGCTGCGGGCGGCTGGCCCACAGCTTGTCGGCGAGCTGCGCCGCCTGCCTCGGTTGCGTGAAATCCGCATTCGCCATGGCCAGGCGCAAATCCAGGGGCAGCTGCTGGCGGAATAGCTCCTCAAAAAGCAGGCAGGGCGGGTGGTCCCCCAGCAGGGCGAGCATTTCGTCCATCAGCTCGGACGGCCGCCGATCGCCGAGGCCGGACATGCTGAGCAGGCGGCTGGCTCGCTGCTCCCGAGTCAGTTCAAAGGTGGACTTAAGCCGCTCTTTCAGACTCGCGTACTTGTTCTCCCTCGGCGGCGCCTCTAGCACATCGAGGAGACGTTCTGCCGTCTGCTGGTCGAGGGCTGCAACCAGGTAGTTGTACTTGGTCTCGTCCTGCGTGATGCCTCTCAAGGTAAACTGGGCCTCTGCTTGGATAAACCAGGCTCGCGGCTGGGCAGCCCAAAACGTGGGCAGTTTGAGGGAGACGGCTGATTGGTTGGCCATTGTACGGAATGGCTGAGTCGGGCTCACCAATTTAGCGGCTCTCAAGAGCAAACGGAGAGAGAGCAAAAATTTAATTTATTTTTTCTACGCACAAAGGTGTTATATAGCGCGCGACCAGAGGGCAAATGGGGAGGTGCGCATACGAAGCGTGAGCCAGTCAAAACAAGCTTAGCGGGCCGTCTGGCTGGGCGCGCCAACGCCCCAGCTAAGCAGACTCATAGTTTCAGTGCAACTGCACTGACGTGAGCTGGCCTGGCCGCCACAGTATAGGCCTTTTTTAGGCACAACGACTTTTCTTTTCACGAAACAGGATTTTTACTCCTATGATAAGCAAGCAGAAACACAAATCCATGCTTAGTGTCTTTTTAATTTGAGTACTTCTAAGCTAGGATAAAAATATTTTTTATTTCCTTTATTTGTTTAAAAAATAATCGACCTTGTCAGTAGATGACAAAAAAAACAATTTAGAGCATGAAAATTAAAGCTAAATCAAATTGATAGGTAGAGCCATCTTGTGGGCAGAGTTTTTTTAAATTGGGGCTTGGGTATAAGCAAGTTTTAGTTTTCAATGTCTATAGTCAGGGTTTAACTGTTACAGTGTTAGTCCAGTCCAATCTGAACTGGTCAAGGCAGGACAGCTCACCACAAAAGCATCCCAGCAAACACCAGAAACCATGCAATGTTGGTTGACCAGCCACCATTTGATGCGGCTCCTTTCTTCTCCATGTTTGTCGGCTTGTCGCCGCTAATTTTGGCGTCATTGTTAGCTGAGCTAGGCAGGGTTGGACACTCGGGACTGGTCTTGGGGGTGGTCTTAGCCGCGGGTGCAACCACACAATCGGCGTCGTCCGCGGCCCAGTGGCACACCTGGCACTCGGCGCCGGCCTTGTCTTTAATAGCGTTGGCGCAATCACGTCCGCACCCGATCCACACCTTTCCATTGGGCAAATCGGCGCGCATGCAGTTCTTGTAGTCTCCGGCGCAGTACACAGTATCGTAGTTAAAGCCCGATGTTTTCTTGTCCTGATTCTCGTATAGAGGACACTTAGTCAGTACATTCTTGTCGGTGATTTTAGACAAATCCTTATTGCATTCATGGGTGCTGCAGGAGACGCAGTTCGGACCTACACAATCTCCGCATCCGAATTTCCAGCTCTGGAAGCGAATTTAACAAACATTTTAAATTTTTCAGTTAAGTTAACTGATTGAAATTATAACTTCTTAAACATAAAGCATTTTATTGTTCTTACCACTTTGCCTTGACCTCCAGTAATAGTGTAGCTGGCAAAACACTTTTGCTCAGCCAAGGGTTTTTTGTACGCGTTGCAAGTAGCAGTGGGCATTTGTGTTTTCAAGTATATAGGCCCTGAAGAAGCTGATAAATCGATGCAATTCCGTGGCACAACAACGCAGTTTTTCTTGTCTGCCGAGGGTGTACAGGTCTGGCAAGCAAACGCACTCTCGCTACCCGTAAGAGCAGTTTTACCAGTTGTAGAACAATCGGCGCCGCAGCCAATCCAAGTTTTAGAGCCACTGTTGTCGTATAGAAGCCTCTGGCATTGCTTCTCGGCATCATTACCGGTGCAGAATATTTCTGGCAATGCACTGGTGCCAGTAAAAGAAGCTGTAGCACCATCGTATTGAACACACTTTGTGAAATTCCCGACAATATTCTTCACCAGGTCTTTGTCCTTCTCGTTACAGGCTTTCTGCTTGTAGCAGAGTTTAGTTGCTGTTGGCGCACAATTGTCAGTGCAATCGAATTCTAAGGTCTAGAATGCCAAAGCATAGCAGATAAATAATAATAAATAAAGTGGACCGAATTACGCTATAGCTACTGGACAATAAAAGTAACAAGTTAACACTTACCACTTTACCGGGTGCGGGTGTGAATGCTACGGAACAGGATTTAGTCGATGTTAAATCGCAATTTTCACCAGAATGTCGTAGTCCATCAAAAGCCAAAACTGTGGCAATAGTAGCAGCCTTCAGACAGTCATTAGAAGCCACAGCGCCCAATAGATTGCGGAATAGCAGCAGCAGTAGCCCTGCTATGTAATTAATTAACATTGCTTGGCCGTGCCGCTCTTTGAAATTGCTCAACAATAGTGCCAGTACAGAATCCGAGTGAAGGACTGGGAAAATAAAAAAATTGGATAAATGTAATTTTATCGCAGGGAAAAAACATTCTAAAATTGATTTATTATAATTTTTCTTAAAATAAAAATATGTTAATGCCTCTTTAAGTTGAGAGAAAACCGGGCGTAGCGCCAAGGGCGACGAGAGCGGCGCCGAGACTCCTGGCTAGAGGAGGGGGTGGCGCCAAGACTCCTGGCTAGAGGGGGGGGCGGCGCTGAGACTCCTGGCTAGAGGGGGGGGCGCCAAGACTCCTGGCTAGAGGGGGGGGCGCCAAGACTCCTGGCTAGAGGGGGGGGGCGCCAAGACTCCTTGTTAGAGGGGGGCGGCGCTGAGACTCCTGGCTAGAGGGGGGGCGGCGCCAAGACTCCTGGCTAGAGGGGGGGCGGCGCCAAGACTCCTGGCTAGAGGGGGGGCGGCGCCAAGACTCCTGGCTAGAGGGGGGGGGGCGCCAAGACTCCTGGCTAGAGGGGGGGGCGGCGCCGAGACTCCTGGCTAGAGGGGGGGCGGCGCCAAGACTCCTGACTAGGGGGCGCAAAGAATTCCGGGTTGGAAGGGGGCACGAAAGCCGAGTCACTTTCGTAAGACCGAAATTTCACAACGTCAAAAAATCAAGCACGAACCTTCCCAAGACCGAAACTTCACAAGAAATTTTTGTCTTGTCATAAATACGAGCGTAAATGTATGTTCGAGTTTGTGAAATTTTGGTCTAGTGAAGTTTCGTTCTTGTGAAGCGACCCCCTTCCCCCTTGCTAGAGGCCTCTGATAGTAGAATGCAAAGCATATTATGTTCAATATTCGCAGGACTTACATTTTTATTGATGAAGACAGCTGAACTCAGCTCAATGGCAGTCGAGGTTAGTGCCCTGTGGAAGTATTATTCGATTAGAGAGTTCAATTATACGCGGTCGTCTCTTTCTTTTTGGTCGAGTTGTTGGTGCTTGAAATTTCTGCCCCTGGCTTAGCGCACTTATCAAGCGCCTAGGATTTACAGGTTGTTAATTTTGTCAATGGCATCGATCAACTGTCGAGCCCGTCTCAGTTTTTCTTCTATGGCCAAAATCTTAGCTGCTTGCTAAAGTCTTCTCTGCATTATTACGTAGTTCTATTCTTTCTATTTAGTTTTAGCAGAAACTTTGTAATTAATGTCACGGAAAATCTGCTGCCTTTTGGCAATTTTGGCAATTTTGATTTCAAAATTCCAAGCACCGCGTGTTTACCCAGAGTCTTTGTAAATCTATTATCGATAGCTATGATGCCGATCGTTTGCAGGAAATCCCATCTGTAGCCAGATAGCGCAGAGTCACAATAAGTCTCTGGCGAGGTATAATTGGGGTTCGGCTGGATTATTGTGTAATTTTAGGGTCTACCGTGCTTGCCTGCCGATTTTTTGCCCGCCGATGTTTGTCAGCCGAAGCAAAAAATGCATTGAAAGGATACAAGAATAATGTATACTTACAATATGCAATTTACAAGCAATAACAAATGAGTTATAGACAAGTTTGAAATATATGAAATGATGGGTTTCGGCCTTTGTTGCCTTAGCAACTCGGGCCTCAGCGTACCGGTCTCCACCTAAAAGTACACTAGCGTCCCACTCCTGACTCAAATTAAAGCCGGCCCCAGGTAGCTGACAATAAAAATATTGTGGCGCGCGGCTGGGTCCTATAACAGGAGGAGACAGACAAGCAGGGAAATAGAGGAAAGGATAAGAATTGACAGCCCAGAGATGAGACTGACAACCCCACCGTCACCAGCTTCTACGGACCGCATCACCAATCGGCCCTGTCGAGATCAAGCTCCCGACTAATAGAGGGTTATTGCCACCCCCAATTAGTGCCTTTTAGCTGTCTACCCGTGTCATAGCCGTCTAAAGGGACTCTGCAGGGACAAGATCGCATGGCTAGGCAGGTACAGAGAGGACTTGCGCTGGGGGTTCTTGTAGGCGGGTCATAGGGTCGGATTAACGTACTATGGGATTACTAGGGGAGGATTATCTAGCTTTTGGCCTCAATGCGTTAACGAACGGATCCCTCAGCGATGAAATGAATAGCCCGAACTTCCAGAGACGTAAGCTCACTTATTACATTAACCGCTACTGCGCCCGGGGCTGCGCTAAAGTGCATCCCGGCGCTAATCTCATACACTCCGAATACTGGGATCTGTGTGGCCATGGGTCCACCGTGGCCGAAGCCAAACTGTTTAGCCGCTCATTGGCGCGCTCATTGCGATAAAGAAATAATGATTTAGAAATCTAATGAATTTATCCTGCTAAATGGGCTGCTAATCCTAAATTGAATTGGAACCACTCAGTTATATTATTATTAGCTAGGCCGTCTTAATGATTCAGCATAAGCAAAAGGTGAGCAATGTTGCCTAGCCTCGTCCTAATACCGAGAACGGGGCCCAGTAAGAGATAAACCTGATAGAGCAGGACTGAGTAGCCTCTCACCCAACAAATCAGATGCTGTTCCAGTCGCCAAGTCGCTAATCCGGCTAGTCGTGCGCTAAGTCGCTGCAGATCCGAGTCCTCCGCTGGTATGTCACTGGCTCAAATGATGATGATGTTGCTTCTGGCTCTAACTGATGATGCTGCTGGTGATGATGCTGGATGCTGACTTCTTCTTTAATCCGGGGGAAGAGGAGTTCGCAAGATAAAGGGAGAGCCGTAGAGTGTAGCTTAGCGGCAAAGTGGCAAACCTCTAGCGTAAGTGAGGTGCCGAAAAGCGTTCCGCCAGCAGAAAGCGTCTGATGGGAGGGCGGCTCAGAGTGGCGCTATTTATAGGTTTCCATGGCGCCGATTTGTTATAGTTAGCGCCGAATTTTCCGATTGGCTAGCGACTTTTTGTTATACTTGGCGCCGATTATTCTGATTGGCTGAGCTCGTTGCTACCCAGCCCCACCCCACCAGGTAACCTCACTGGGGACCGGGTGAAATAAAACTGGCGCCAGGTTGTCGCATAAAAAACTTTTAAGGGCAAGAAAGTTCGCTGTCAAATTTGACAGAAAAAAGTAAAAAGAGAACAATAGAAGGAGAAGTCATAAAATACCCAACTCTCAAAGGTATCGAAATAAAACCCCAGTCACGTGACTTCCCAGACGCTGTCTGGTGCCATAAACGAGACGTGTAAACAACCCTGAACGTCTAGAGGTCAAAATATTATAGCTTACAATATTAATTCAGTATAGTGTCAGAATAAATTGCAGAAGAAGCCCAAAAAGAAAATAGACTACTGTCAGTAGCACGGTAGCGTACAAAGACCCTTTAGCGCCAGGCCAGCGAATGAATTAAAGTGCGTCCTCATCAGAAATAGATATTTGAAATATTTTAAAACAAATATTGCAATAACTTTTGTTTAAAGCTTGCAACGTAGTGTGGCAGGGAGGCCTGCCCTTCAGTCAATTCAAATTCGTGCGTATTTTAAAATGTTTGTTTATTCGAATTCTGTACTTCCACGGCCAAGTCTTCAGTTCCTCATCGGCTCTGCTTCTGGTTCCACCACAATCCTTCTGGTTCCGGAAGATTCTTCCTTCTTTTTTGCCTCGATCCTGCCTCTCGTTTTCACTTCTGCTCCTTCTCAGTCTCTCTGTTTCTCTAGAGTTTCTCCCTCTTTCCATCTCAGACCTTTTCTTGTTCTAATCTGTAACTCTGCGGCAGAACCATTTCTGCCGCATAATTAAAGTATATAAAATATCCATGCGTTTTTTCAATATTGGATAGACGTGTAGACGTGTTAGTTAAGTCTTTTTTATTGTTGGGTTGGGTTTCGGCTTTGTCGTTTTACCGACGCGGCCTCAGAGCGCCGATCCTATTGCCTACATCGACAGCTCTGGCCTCCCATTCCCGATCTCGAGGTCAGCCCCAGGGGTAGCAGGATAGATGCGGCGAGCGGCTAGGTCGTATGATAGGAGACGACAGCGAGAGACAGACACGGAGATAAAGAAAGGTAGAGAGCCGCCAGCCAGAGGGAAGCTGACAGCCCCGCCGCCACCAACTTGTGTGGACTGCATCACCAGACAGCCCTATCGAAACCAAGTTCCCGACTAATTGAGGCCTGATTTCCACCTACAACTAGTGTCTTTTAGCTGTCAATCTCGAAGTCATAGCCGACTAAGGGACACTGCAGGGACTAGATCGCATGACCAAGGCAGGCTCAGAGAGGACTTGTGCAGGGGGTTCTTGCATGGATCGGATTATATAGACTCGGAAATGCTATATTATATTACTAAGAGGAGTGGATAAGGAATATCCCAGCTTTTAGCCTCGATGCTTCAACTAACTGCTACAAAGTGCTGAAATGACCTAATTAGACTCTTCCGAAAGCGCGCCCTAACTATACTAAAGATTACATTAAGTTACATTAATAATTTGGCTGCCGCACCGTCTCGAACTGCACTAAAGTACAGCCGAAGCTGAGTCCTCAATCGGGACTCTGATTGCATGAATTACTGACTGACTGACTGTATGACTGGTCCGCCTTTGGTCTGCCATGACCGGCGCCAACTAATTTAGCTGCTCATCCGAGCCAGCATGGCGAGTAAATAAAGAGTCAAAAAGAGTATAAAAACTGAATTATTTAGCTTTCACACCTAATCACTTTCAATGCCTATGATGATCAGAGCAATGAACTACTTTAGCGATATATTATGACTACTTAATATTTACTGCCTGTAGTGCGTTTTTGTGAGTAGAAAAACATGGCCTCTGTGGGCCGTATATTTAGTCGCTTATATAGTGGCTTGCCGACGTGCGGGTCAATTGTTGCGTAACATTAATGCAAGGTGCGCGCGGGGGTGAGGGTGAGCCCGATGGGCATAGCTAGCGAGCAAGATGGGCGGCGCACACACTACATCTCTCCCCTAACAGATGCGAGCTTAAGGGCAAACATTGAATCGAGTTAGCGAGCGAAGGGGATAAAAATAACAAACAGTTACTACAAAAGTTTTAACAAACAATTTTTTGAAATGCCTGCCAAATTTGTTAATGTCTTGAACAAGCTCATTGTTTGTAGCATACGGGCTGTTTCGCCTGCCTCGGGTGCGGCCTTTGGGCGATGGGGCCATCGTCTGCCCCGTGGGCGGCCTCAGCGGCCGCGTCCGCCGCCTGAACGCCGCTTGGATTGCCGATCTCCCACGGGCATTCTCGCAGCGACTTTGCTTCGGTCACGTGTCGTCGTAGGACTGCTCCGTCCCTCTCTAGCGTCAAGGAGCTGCCGGTGATGGCTTTGACGATCCACGGCCGGGGGTCGAACGGGCATCGCAGCTTCGCCTTGCCGCGGTTTTTTAACAGAACGCTGGTGCCTTCCCGGATGCTGTGTTGGGCCGCTGCCCGTCCGGCGTCGGCCGCGCGACGCATGGCCTGCTTGTAGCCGTGATCGTGGCGCTGCAGCTGCTGTCGTTTGGCGTCTCCTGACTGCCTCGCCGGGCCGGTGGGCAGGACGTCGCCGACCGCTCTGTTGAACATCAGGTCATTGGGCGAGAGGTTCGTGCCTCGGTGCACGGAGTTGCGGTATCCGAGCAGCCACTCATGGATGGCCCGGCGCCAGTCCTTGCCCTCTGCCGTGGCCGCGTTGACTGCCTTGTTCAGGCTGCGGTTGAAGCGCTCCACCTCGCCGTTAGCCGCGGGGTAGAGGGGGGTGATCTTGCGGTGCTGAACGCCGAGGCCGCAGACGAACTCCTTGAACTCCTCGCTCGTGAAGTAGGTCGCATTGTCAGTCGTGATCTGCTGCGGCACGCCGAACCGGCTGAACGAGGCCATGGCACAGTTGATGACGCTGGCACTGGTGAGGCTCCGGACTACGTAGACATCCGGGTAACGGCTGAAGTAGTCCACCAGAACCACGATGTTCTCGCCAGTCGGAAACGGCCCGCAAACGTCCACGCTAAGCGATTGCCACGGCCCCGACGGCAGCGGCGTCGGTTGCATCGGAGGGTGCTTGCTGGCCCCGTCGTGGCGGGCCGCCTGGCACGGGAGGCAAGCGGCCACGAGAGTCTCGACCTGCTTTGCCATGCCGGGCCACCAGACCTTCCGCTGCAGCCGATCGAGCGTCTTCTTCACTCCAAGGTGGCCCTGGTGTGCCAGGCCGATGGTCAGCCGCTGAAGCTCCGCTGGGATCACGATCCTGCTGCCTCGGAGCAGCACGCCTTCGTGAACGCTGAGCTCGTCCTTCAGGGACCGGAAGCTGTGCGCCGGGGCTGTTGGACCGCCATTCCAGCTGCCTGTTGCCAGGGCCTGCATTACGGCCGTCAGTGCCGGGTCCCGCTCGGTTGCTTCCCGGATTCGGTCGGCTGATAGGTCCTTTGGCGTTGCTGCCTGGACGACGGCGTTGAGCAGCCTGGCGCTGGCGGCCTCCTCCTTGCATGGCGCATCACTCGGCAGCGGGTTCCGGCTCAGAGGGTCTGCTGGATTGTCCTCGCCCTTGCGGTAGTGCAGCGTGAAAGAAAAGTGCTGCGTCTGCAGCATGATGCGCTCCAGCCGGGGCGGCGGCTTCGAATCCACACGGTAGATGCCCAGCAGCGGCTTGTGGTCTGTGTAGATGTCAAAGTGCGGGCAGCCCTCTAAGTAGAAGGCAAATTTCGAGCAGCCGAACTTGACGCCCAGGGCTTCCCGCTCGATCTGGCTGTAGCGGCGTTCGACGTCGCTAAGAGTGCGGCTCGCGTAGGCCACCGGTCGCGTCTGGCCTCCCGGGTGCCGCTGCTGTAGGATGGCGCCGAGGCCCACAGGAGACGCGTCGACCACCAGTTCGGTCGGCAGCTGCTTGTCGAAGAAGGCCAGCGTGCAGCTCTCCGAGATGCAGTCCTTGACAGCCTGGAAAGCCCGCTGCCGCTCGCTGTCCCAGATGAACTCTTGGCCCTTTCGTGTCAGCTGCCTGAGTGGCTCTGCTTTCTGTGCCAGCTGGGGCATGAACTTCTCCAGGTGGTTAGCCAGGCCCAGGAACGAGCGAACCTCCTTGACTGATTGCGGCTCCCTGAAGGCCTGTAGCTCGGCGATCTTCTCCTTTGATGGCTGGATGCCGTACTTGGACAGTGTCATCGCCATGAACTTGGCCTTGCTGAGTCCCCAGCGGCACTTGCTGGCGTTGAGGGTGATGCCGTACTCTCGGAGTCTCGCCAGACAGGCTGCCACGTGAGTCTGATGGGCCAGTCGGTCCTGACTATGGATGATGATGTCGTCGTGGATCCACTTAACGCCTTCTAGACCCGCTAGTACTTGCTGCATCACGCGCTGTAAGATTTCGGAGGCGGAGGCGAATCCCATGCTCAGGCGGGTAAGCTGCCGCATTCCTCGGGGCGTCGAAAAGACGAAGTACTTGCGGCTGTCCTCGCTGATCTCGATCTGGTGGAAGGCCTTAAAGATGTCCAACTTGGTGAACGTTGTCGACCCCGCCATGTCGCTGGTCACCTCTTCGAAAGTCGGGATCTGGTGCCGCTCCCTCAGGGCGGCCTTGTTCACGTCTCGCAGATCCTGGGTGATCCGGACGCTTTTCCCGTCCTCCTTAGGCACCACTACGATGCGGCTGACCCACGGCGTCGGAGATGCACTGGAACTCGCGAAGGCGCGTGGCAGACTGGCCTGGCGTCTGGTCTGATGTTGATTTGCACCGATACGCCTTTGACCTTGCCTAGGCCTTTGAAGAGCTCAGGGAAGCGCTTGGCCACTGCCTGAATCGCCGGGTCTGCCGCTTCGGCCGATTCGATCGTTCGAACCTGGGGCGCCAGGCTGAGCAGTCGGAGCGATGTCGACGCCTCTCGTCCTAGGATGTTGGTGCCGTCTCCGGGGACGACGATGAAGCGGACTGTCTGGCTGTCTTGTCCGGCGGCCACCTGCAGGCTGCACGCTCCGAGGGTGCTGAGCGGTTCCGTGGAGCGGTAGGCAAATATCTTCGTGCGTGTCGATTGCAGCTGTGGAGGTCCTGGCAGCGTCTCCCATGCGCACTCGGTGAGTATTTTGCAGTCGGCTCCGCTGTCTATCAGGACTTGCAGCGGCGTTGATCCTATGAGCACTGTGGTCTGAGCGCCAGCTGCTGCAGTCCCTGTTGCTGCTACAGTCAGACAGAAGATACAGTCTTCCTCGGCTGAGCTGCTGCCATCGGCCTGAAGAGCGCGAACATCTTCCTGCGGTCGGGAGAGGCACGCCCTGGCCAGGTGGTTTTTCTTGCCACAGCGCTGGCAGGTCTTGCCTTTGGCCGCGTTGCATGTCCGGTGGCCTGGAGCTCCGCACCTGATGCACTTGGACTGGCTCTGTGGCTGTCCGCCTGATCGCCGCGTCGATGAAGCCGGCGGGCTGGCCTCCTGACGTCGAAGACGATGTACCGCTGCTTCGTTGGCTTCCATGACGCTGGCTTGAGCTTCCGCTGCTTCCATGGCCCTGGCCACCCGCGTCGCTTCCTCCAGATTGACGTTGTCCATAGCCAGCAGCCTCCGCCGAAGCTGTTCTGAGCAGCAGCCTGCGATCACTTGGTCGCGGATCAGAGAGTCTCTGAGACTCCCGAAGCCACAGCCGTCGGCCGACTCTTTGAGGCGCCGAAGCCACTCGTCGAGGGGCTCACCAGAGCGCTGAGTGCAGAGCCTGAATTGATATCGCGTGAACGGAAGGTTCAATTTGCTTTTGAAGTGCGTGTCAAGCGCCTCCACGAGCGTTTCGACGTCGTTGCCATCCTTCTCTGTAAGGCCGGCGGCGATCGTTTGCAGGTCTTCGCCGGCCGTATACAGCAGTAGCTGACGTTGGCGTTTTTTGTCCTCGATGTTCGCAGCTGCAGTGAAGAGCTGAAACTGAGACAGCCATTTGCACCACCTTGTGTGCGCAGAGTTCGGGTCTGTGCGCAGGTCCAATGGGCGTGGAGTTGACAGACTAACTTGCGACGCCATTGTAGTGCGTTTGTGTGAGTAGAAAAACATGGCCTCTGTGGGCCGTATATTTAGTCGCTTATATAGTGGCTTGCCGACGTGCGGGTCAATTGTTGCGTAACATTAATGCAAGGTGCGCGCGGGGGTGAGGGTGAGCCCGATGGGCATAGCTAGCGAGCAAGATGGGCGGCGCACACACTACACTGCCCTAAATCAGCACAAAATAAGCAATGAGAAAAATGCGCCAATTCCTATTAAGCTGCCAAGACAGGGGACCGATCTAGAATACACCCGACTAGGCAAGATCAAGTGACCTCTCACCAGACCAATCAGGATTATTACACTTTAGACCGTCTCGAACTCCACAGTGACCAAGGTAGATCTCGAACTCGACCGTTAGTACGTGTGGCTTTCGCCTAAGCTCGACGATTGGACTGTTGCAGCTGTTCTCTAGCTGTGCTGATAATAGCGGCTGATGTTAAGCGTGATGAAGCTGATCGATGTTGCTGATCGCTGATAACTTTAGGGGGACTTGCTGACTAAAGGGAAGCTGTTAATCTTGATGAACTAAGGGGGCGCCTGAACTAGCGGTCAGAGTATGACAGAGCGGGGACCAAAATCACCTCAGAGTCCTCACTGATCCGAACCTTCAGAACGTCTGATCCTTCGAGTGCGCTCGGCGGCGCTTTAAATAGGCGCGCTTTGTTAAAATGATCGCTGATTTTTCTGATTTGTCAGTCGCCGTTTGTTATTACGGTCGTGTAATTTTCTGATAGGCTGATGGTCTGATCACGTGATCCTACCCGATCAGGGGATCCTAACCCAGTCTCCGGGGATCATAAATCACAAGACAGATGGCGCCAAAAAATGATAATTTACGAGCAAAATGATTTATGGATTTTCGCAGCATATCATCCTACAGAGACGCAAAAATATACAGGTTAATCATTATAAATAAGAAAGTTAGAATCAACATTTATTTTATTTTAAATTCGACGCGTTTCGCACGCCATGGTGCATCGTCAGGTATATTTGGTAACGAGAACGGTTGAGAATTTTGATTAAATATTGGCTTGAACAAAGTACATAGGTAAAGAAAGCAAAAGGAAAAAAAAATTTTAATTTTAATTTCAATTTCACTGTACATTATTCTTGTCCATTGGTCAAAAGGCAGAGTCGGGGCAGTAATTTAAGTTATTGATCGCCAAGTGAGTGTACATTGTACACACAAACTGTGACTCTCACCAGTCAGAAAACGCGGAGGACATGACCGGCACCACTATGTTGTAATTGGGTGTTGAGTTTTGGTGTCTGAGCTTTTATGTGCAGGGCCTCGAGAATTTTAAGTTTGGAATCAGTAGAGCTTTGGTCAATGACTTTAAGGCGTTCTTCAGGTTCACAATCGCTACAATTGGTGCATTCAAAGAGGTGGGTTTGTATAGCCGATGGTTTTAGCCAGTGCTCCCTGATCCTTGTGTGCAGGTGTCTTTTTGTTTTCCCCACGTAGGAGACGCTCTGGTCAACAGAGCAGGTGAACTGATAGACGACACCAGCACGCAGAGCACAAGGAACACGTGACTTTAACCTGCTAACATAACTGCCAATCTTGTTCGTCCGGAAGACAACCCGGATGTTACAATTGAAGGAGGCAAGGAATAACCTCTGCAGTCTGTTTTTGAAGGTCAGAGATGGAGGGCCGAGGAAGGGGAGAAGCAAAATGGGTTCAGATTCCTTAACGAGTTCAGATTGAGCCGGTTTTTGTTGGGTGATTTTTTCAGAGATGAACTTGTTCATAATTTTGTGAACGAAACTAGAGGGGAAGTCATTTTGGTGGAACAACCTGGTGAGGAATTGCACCTCCTGGTCAAAGTTAATCCAGGTGTTGCACGTAGTGTAAGCTCTATGGAGCAAACACCTCACAAGACCAGTTTTCCACTGTCTGGGGCAGGCGGCTTTAAAATTGAGAATGAGATTAGTGAAATTTTTCTTGCGGAAGACTTTGGTGGAGAGGGTTTCGTTTCTGTAGTCAATGTCAATGTCCAGGAAGGGGAGTCTTTGGTCGACAGCCCGTTCAACCGTGAACTTAATGTTCTTGTGGGTGGAGTTGATAGCTTGGAGGAACTGGTCAACCTTTTGTTCCTGATCAAAGATGGCAAACGTATCATCGACATAGCGCCTGTAGAATTTCGGGGCACAGTCTAGAGACATCCAATTTTCGGTTTCCCAGTGGGCCAAGCAGACGTTCGCAAGAGTGGGGGCCAAGGGGCTTCCCATGGCGCAGCCATCAATTTGCCTGTAGTATTTATTGTCAAACATAAAGATCCCAGAGGTAGCAAAGCCCAGGAGTTTTCTAAAGGAGGCCTTGGCCATGGTGGGAGGGTTCGTGCTGTACACCAGCTCAGTGGCATAGTCAATGGCCAGATCAAGGGGAATGTTGGTGAAAAGAGAAACAACGTCAAAACTACATAGGGAATCGGATTTGCTGAGAGTAGGGCTGGATTCTTGAAGGTCATTGAGGAAGTCTTTATTGGATTTGGACATGAAGTTGGAGGGAATGCAGGGCTTGATAAGGGAGTCCAGGTACTTGGCAACCTCATATTCGGCGGTGTTAACCATAGAGACAATTGGTCTAAGGGGATTGTCATGTTTGTGGACCTTACACACTCCATAGAGTTGTCCCGGTTGACTTCCACTAGGTAGGATGCGCTGGTAGGTGTTTGGTTCGATGTGTTGTTTGATATAGGTGCGGAGGAAGTTTTGAAGAGAGCGTTCAGCTTTAAGGACAGGGTGCGACATGGTGACAGTGTCATGAGAGCCCAAGCATTGGGCTGGGCATCATTATAACGCGTAGAAGTTGAAGGAGTTGAAGAGAAATCCCTAATCCTAAATCTCAAAGTACTTTTTAGGGTTCAGAAGTACAGCTGTCAAAATGTATCGAAAAAACCAAAAAGAGAACAGTAGAATTAGGGGGAAAGGCTGTCTAGCTGTCAAAAAGAGAACAAAGGGATCGCTACAGTCACGTGTCCCGCAGACGCCACCTGGCGCCTAAAAGCTGTCAGAATAGGGGTCAGACTGTCTGGGAACAGTGATTTATGACTCTAGACATAAAGGGCCTAGAGACCTTTACTGGTCTGTATAGAAATGAGAAAAAGGTGGGGTAGCACGTCAAACTACTGCCCGTAAGTAAAGGAAAATAATTATGTGGTCGAAAAAATGAATGCGGCGCGAGCGAAAAAGTGCGTCCCCAACAGTTAGTTTAATTTTGCTTGCGCTTAGGTTCGTCGGACGTCCTTAGACTTTGCCGTGTTCGCGGACTCCCTCGCTTACGTTAGCGCTCTCTGTCATCTATTTTTTTGTAGTTTGCTTGTTTAGTTCTATTCGGTAACGAAATAACGATCGACGAACTCATTTTTCGGAACAATAAGTAACATCAATAATTGCGAATACGCCCCAAGGACTTCGACTTGTGAACTAACAGTTATTTACTCGATTGCGACTAGTTGAGAACTACTCACCCTTAATTCACGGATCCTAGTCACTTCGTCATCTTCCATTTCGTCATCTGGGGTATTGAAATCATTGACTTTTTTCTGGTCACTTCGTCATCTTGACGTCATCTATAAGAAATAAGAATAGTGGTCAGATCGTCATCTGCCTGCATCTGCCTAGTGAGGCATTTCTACTTAAGAAATATGTTTTGACGACTGTTGTTTGCTGATAGAAACATTCAAATAAGAGTGCGCAAAAAATTAAAAGAGGTGTAAGACCAAAAAGTCCTCATAGAGTCTTAATCTTCTATTGGCTTGGAGGCGGGAGGAGGCGAGGGTATACGAACCAATAGCTAGGGAAAATTTTTGTCTGATTGATTTTAGTTGACTTCAGCGTTTTTTCATCTAATATTTCTGGTTCAATATCTGATGGCCATTATTTGAACCGATTAATTTGTTTAAATGGGCAGAAAAAATTGCAGGTACAATCTGATTGGTGGATGACGAAATGTCTCTGCATTTTGTTATTTTTGGATACTTCGTCATTCTTCGTAACGTAGCAATATTATTCTTGGTCATTTCATCATCTTAGATGACGAACTGCTGGCAGATGACGATTTGACCAGCACCCTAATTCACTACACTTGTCTAAGACAGACAAATCCAAATCGAGATATATAAGAAACTAGACTACTCAGTCGAGAATAATTATACTCTCTCTGGTGGTAGCCTACTGTTAGTAACATTACAGACATTTCGTGAAGATTTGACAAATCTGACTACGCCTGTAATATTTAGGAATTTCGCCACATTTCGAGTCTCCACTAAAGCTACTGCTGCTAGAAGCCATTAATCGCAACATTGGGTACAGACGGCTCAGCTACCAATCAACTGGAAGAACCTTGCAGACGGAGACTCGCAACTATTTTCAGGAATTTTGTTAAATAAATTGGTTAATTTCGCGGAATTACGGCGCTGATTTGACAGCTGAAATCAAAGAACCCACAAAAAATACGCCTGGCGGCCCGTATATTCTTAACCCCGACCAGACATCAGTAGGAAGGAGATATCAAGTAGGCCAAAAGGTCTACATAATTCAAATATACTTAGTAGTTCAAGTAGGTTGTTATGTGGTTTTTTCCAATGCAAATACTTGTACTATATGATCTCTGCATGGGTGGCCATAACCTTGCATCTCAATTCCTTCCTATTATCCATTATTGACTAAACTCAATACAGAAATTGTCACATTTTATCAGCAACATAAATTCAAAAGAAATATGGGTAAATTCATTTAGAAAACTTAGTTTACATCTTAGTTTGGCTACTTTTTGAACCCATCTAGACTACAATAGAAAAATTGTTTTGGAGCTTTGGCAAATTTAATTGAAAAAAGCAATAGCAGCTAGTCTAACTAAGAAAAAAAAGTTTTTGTGCCAGGCTAATATGGCAAAGCAATGCAAAAGCCTATGACTATGGTAAAAGACTAAGTTTTGTGCTTACTTGCCTAAAAATAATTCCAAGCAATTTTTTATGGAGTACTTATAGAAATAGCCACCATGTAGACTCCCATTGTCATGGCTGCCATGTCTCCATTGTAGGGGCTTTCTATTTTAGAGACATTGCTGCCATGTCTATAAGCTCAATTATTATAGACATGGCAGCCATGTCTATAAGCTCAATTATTATAGACATGGCAACCATGTCTATAAGTGTGGTCCTAGTCAACATTAGCTAGAGACATGGATACTATGCCTATAAGCTTTTGCATTAGGCCTATAGATATAGCAAAGAATCATTTTATTATAGAAAATTTTTTCTGCTAATTGATTCTTATACTTTTTTCATAGCTATATCATGGCCAGATAGCCTAAAGCTCTAACTATTATAATTCCATTAATAGAACTATTATACTAACTAATGAAAATTTATTTGAATCATTATGAATTAGCCCAATTAAATCAACCAAAATTACCAAAAAGGTTCTAAGTATTTAAAGTAATAGAGCAATATTTGTTTTATTTTATACTAGGCCCCTACTATTATGCTGTATTATATTCAGTATTGAAATAGAAAAAAGTCTAAAAGTTGTACCAAAGCTTAATAAGAGACAACAAATTAGAGGCTTTTTAAGTTGTTGCCTTTACACTTTTATTATAGGCATCAAGTCCATTTGAACTAAAATAAAATAGGATAAAAATAATTTAGTATAATCAGGATTATCTAGTTTGCTTTTTTGGGATTAGGTATAATGATATAGGATAGGAAGTGTTGTAGAGCTCTTTTCTATCCTATTAAACTGTACTCTATTTCCTAGAAAATTATTCAGTTACTCATTTGTCTGGTAGCGTCTTCTGGGCTAGCTGATAGCATTTACTGGGCCAAGTGGTAAACCCAGTCCGAAATTAGGGTGGTACCCAGATTAGAGGGTTGCAGCCTTAATTACCTAACAGTTCCCTAGCCATAAACCTAATTCCTATGTCTACTCTCGCACTGTGGTGGTACAATCTCGCTTTCTTAGTGGTATAGTCTCACTTTCTCAGCGGTATAGTCTCGCTTTCTCAGCAGTATAATCTCACCCTGAGGTGGTATCTCTGCTCTCTCTAGCAGGTGTATTCTCGCCATCTGGGCAGTCTCTGCCTTTGGCAGGTATTCCCCTTTCGTCTCGCCTTCTAGGCAGTTTCTCTGCCTTTGCAGGTATTTACTCCCTGTCTTGCCTTCTAGGCGGTTTCTCTGCTTAATGCAGGAGCTCCCTATGAATGACTAAGGCCAAAAGATTTCCTTTCAAACTCAAGTTTTTACTTGGGTAAAGGCCAGGAGCCGAACAGGTTGCTCTTTCTCACCACAAAATTGCATCTATTTATACTATTTTTAAGTTTTGTTTAAATGTTCACATTTATTTTTATATGATATTATTAAAACAAAAATTCGTATAAAAATGCATAAAAATATTTATACTAATTAAAACAAATAAGCGCAAATTCAAATTTCAAGTTTCAAAGAAGGCCTTCTACAGAAGTAAAAGACCAAAGCACAATAAAAATACTTTTTAAAATTACTAAGTAGATAATTTTAAGAAATAATAAAAGCATTACCATTTGTGTACTCATTTGTGGTCCCATTTGTTCATTAGAAGGGATCTATCCTCATTATTCCCTTAGATACACTAAAACTAAATTAGTAATTATTAATAAATTTTAAATAAAAACTGACAAAACATTTGGTCTTAAACAATAAAAAGAAAATTCTTGAAAAGTTCAGCTCATTGATAAAATAAACACTAATAGGAAAATCCTATAAAAGGAACATGCTAGATAGAGGCTATAAGTGAAGCCATGCTATGACCTAACTAATGGCTCTGGCCCAACTCATCTATTATTATAATACCTTAGAATTCTTTTTACTTACCTGAATATAGTAATAAGTTTATAGTAATATCTTTATATCATGATTTGTTTTTTTGCTTTGTCATTTAATCTGCAGATTTTCATAATGTGGATTTTCGGCTATGGATCTCTAGTGTGGAAAGCTGGCTTTCCATATGAAGAAAAATTATTTGGCTATGTTGTTGATTATGGCCGCAGATTCTGGCAATCCAGTCCTGATCATAGAGGAACTCCAGATTTGGTGAGCTTGCCTAGTGGTTTGATATTTCAGTGATATGATATATCACACATTTTATTATCACCTTAGCGTTATTGAATTGAGTTCTATGGGTTGTCACCTTAATCCGAATGATTCCACAGTTAATCTCCATGGGCTGTCATGATTCCCCAGTTGATTTCTAGGTTGTCACTTCCCCAATCCTTTTAAAAGTACAACCAATTTGTTCATTACTTGGCAACTAGCCAGGTCGCACTGTCACTCTGGTGCCCAGCAAAGGTGAACGCGTCTGGGGCGCCGCCTACCGCTTACCCGCTGACGAAGTTACCCGCATTCGCAGCCACTTAGACGAGCGAGAAAAAGCTGGATATACTCTGCTGCCTATACAGTTCTATCCCGCCAATAGTCACTACGAACAGCCTTTAGCTGCACACGTCTACGTTAATAGCGGTGAGAAGCACTACCTCGGCCCGCAATCTGTTGATAGTATTGCCGACCGCGTTGTCAAAGCAACTGGCTCCAGCGGCCCAAACATTGACTACGTGCTTAGATTGGCTCAGGCTATGCGAGAACTTGTAGACGCGCCTGACGCCTTGGACTCCCATTTGGCCGAAGTGGAAGCTGCCGTCTTGACTCGACTTGAAAAGCAGAAAAAAGCGAAGCAGCAGGAGCAGCAAGTGTCTAATGGATCCTCTTCTGATGCGCTGACTAGTGCCAAATAGACCTCGTTTTTTAATCGCTTTGTTTGGGAAAAAATATGGTTGTTGTTTTGTCGATTAAAGGTCAAATTAAATGATAGAGTTCGATCAAAGCAGTTAGATTAGAAGTTTGTCGTTCTCGCACTTAAAAGCACTTTTCTTAACGCAATTTTTTGCTTTGATGGACTCTATCGTGAGCATAATTACACCAAAGATCGAGTCGCAGCTTTTGGTAGTTCTAAAAATAGCTTTCTTAAGTAGCCTTTGTTAGGCTATTCTGTGATTGTACGCTCGCCTAAGCACAAGCTACAGCTCTCAATAGTTCTAAAAAAATACCTTCACTCTGTTACCCAAACCTCTTAAGATAAAGTAATGCTGGAAGCAGACTATTAACAGACAGAAAGATATAATATATTTGAAAATATTAGCTGCTTTTGCTGATTTGATCGTATAGCTTGCAAAATTGTTAGCTATTAATGATTAATGATTATTTTTTGGTGCTTCATGGCTGTTTGTACCTAATTCTGTCTCGACCTAACTGTGCATCTCGTATCGTTATCATTGACACAGAAAAATTTTCTTATTTAAACTGAAAAATGAAACAAATCTAATTGTTGTGAAAGTAAATAACCGAAAGCAACTTCGTCATTCGAGCTTATTTTTGGCATGCTTTGCAATACGGTTTTTCTTTTATTAATTAATTATCAAAATAAAAATGTGGATACTGGATAGCTCGTACAATTTTAGTCTTTCTATGAATGATTCGTAAAATATTTTATCTATCTTTGATAAGTTTTATTAGAAATTATGCATCTATGTAACCTATCTGTGTTAAATACACAACACAAGTTTTTTAATTAGATTTTATGGGCTTTTTTATTAGTCTTTATTTGTATTATTAAAACTGATCAAAGAGCTTTAAAGGGTGATTCCTCTGCATAACTATAAAGTCTAAATGTGTCGGTAAATTTTATTTTATTTAAACTAATCATGTCCATTATTTTCAGTGAGATAATTTTAATTCAACCGTTGTTGTGCATTCAGAATTATAACTTAAAAACAGCTCCTAGCCATTAAAATTGACTATGGCTAGCAGTAGCCGGACAGTTGACAGGCCGTCAGAGTCTGGTGACAAGGATGCAGCGACCAAACTAATTGACAATCCAGTTGCAACTTTCAGTGGCTCTCCAGTACATATCAGGTGAACAAGCTTAGAATATATATTTTGTTATTGTTTGTTTATGCTTGAATCAACCATTATAGTTCCTCAGATTGCTGAACTTCCACTTTTCTAGTTCCTCAGATTGCTGAGCTTCCACCCTTATAGATTCTCAGGTTGCTGAGCTTCCACCCTTATAGTTTCTCAGGTTGCTGAGCTTCCACCCTTATAGTTTCTCAGATTGCTGAGCTTCCACCCTTATAGTTTCTCAGGTTGCTGAGCTTCCACCCTTATAGTTTCTCAGGTTGCTGAGCTTCCACCCTTATATTTCCTCAGATTGATTAGCTTCCACTCCTATATTTCCTCAGATTGCTGAGCTTCCACCCTTATATTTCCTCAGATTGATTAGCTTCCACTCCTATATTTCCTCAGATTGCTGAGCTTCCACCCTTATATTTCCTCAGATTGCTGAGCTTCCACTCTTCTAGTTCCTCAGATTGCTGAGCTTCCACCCTTATAGTTTCTCAGGTTGCTGAGCTTCCACCCTTATAGATTCTCAGGTTGCTGAGCTTCCACCCTTATAGTTTCTCAGGTTGCTGAGCTTCCACCCTTATATTTCCTCAGATTGCTGAGCTTCCACCCTTATAGTTTCTCAGGTTGCTGAGCTTCCACCCTTATAGATTCTCAGGTTGCTGAGCTTCCACCCTTATAGTTTCTCAGGTTGCTGAGCTTCCACCCTTATAGTTTCTCAGGTTGCTGAGCTTCCACCCTTATATTTCCTCAGATTGATTAGCTTCCACTCCTATATTTCCTCAGATTGCTGAGCTTCCACCCTTATATTTCCTCAGATTGCTGAGCTTCCACTCTTCTAGTTCCTCAGATTGCTGAGCTTCCACCCTTATAGTTTCTCAGGTTGCTGAGCTTCCACCCTTATAGATTCTCAGGTTGCTGAGCTTCCACCCTTATAGTTTCTCAGGTTGCTGAGCTTCCACCCTTATAGTTTCTCAGGTTGCTGAGCTTCCACCCTTATATTTCCTCAGATTGATTAGCTTCCACTCCTATATTTCCTCAGATTGCTGAGCTTCCACTCCTATATTTCCTCAGATTGCTGAGCTTCCACCCTTATATTTCCTCAGATTGCTGAGCTTCCACCCTTATATTTCCTCAGATTGCTGAGCTTCCACCCTTATATTTCCTCAGATTGCTGAGCTTCCACTCTTCTAGTTTCTCAGATTGATTAGCTTCCACCCTCTCTGCCCCCCGTGTAAATGAGCTGTCATGCTCTTCAATTTCTTCACAAGCGTTAAATATATTTATATTAACTAATAGGCGTCAGCTGGCAGCGGAGATGAAGTCACGCGTTGGCTTCAGCGTCTGGGAATTCATGAAGAACTGCATCGGCAAGGAGCTGACAAAAATCGCTATGCCCATTAGTTTCAACGAGCCTTTATCGTTTTTGCAGCGGGTAACGGAGTACCTCGAGTACTCGGAACTGCTGTTTAAGGCGGCCAGATCTGATGACCCAGTTCAAAGGCTTGAGGTGATTTTAATCGATTTATCTGAACAGTTGTAATTGGGATGTCTAGCGTTGACTAATTCTCACCCAACTCAACCGATTGGCAGTACTTAGCGGCTCTGGTTGTATCGGGCGCCTCGTCCAATTGGGATCGATTTAGTAAGCCGTTTAATCCGCTGCAGGGCGAGACCTACGAGTTTGATAGGCAAGTGTGTTTTTGCCAATTTATTTTATTTAAACTACTTGTTTATTGATAGCGCCGAATTTCTTGATCTCCTGACCTTTGCTCTTGGGGTCTCATGTTGAGATTCGGAAACCTCCCAGATCCTCAGATTTTTTCAGTAGATCCTCTCAGATCTTCTAACTTAGTTGATAGGCCCTCTTTAGGCCCTCTTGGATTCTCAGGCTTAGTTGCTAGGCCCTATTATATCCTCAGGCTTAGTTGCTAGGCCCTCTTAGATCCTCAGGCTTAGTTGTTAGGCCCTCTTAGATCCCCAGGCTTAGTTGCTAGGCCCTCTTGGATCCTCAGGCTTAGTTACTAGGCCATCTTAGATCCTCAGGCTTAGTTGCTAGGCCCTCTTGGATCCTCAGGCTTAGTTACTAGGCCATCTTAGATCCCCAGGCTTAGTTGCTAGGCCCTCTTAGATCCCCAGGCTTAGTTGCTAGGCCCTCTTAGATCCTCAGGCTTAGTTGCTAGGTTCTATTAGATCCTCAGGCTTAGTTACTAGGCCATCTTAGATCCTAAGGCTTAGTTGCTAGGCCCTATTAGATCCTCAGGCTTAGTTGCTAGTTGCTAGGCTCCCAAATCCTCGAGCTTCGTTGCTTGACCCTCTCAGATACTCAAACTGGCTTCCAGATCCTCCGAGAATCAGGTAATCTAGTAGGTGACATACTTATAATATTGCCTAAATTCTCAAATCAAATCAGGTCACGTGATCTAGGCTTTCGCGTCGTCTGTGAGCAGGTGTCGCATCATCCGCCCACAAGCGCCTTCCACGCCGAGGCCACCGACGGCAGCTGGCTATTCCACGGCAGCGTCACGCCTAAACTGTCATTCTGGGGCAAAACTGTCGACGTGTCGCCTAAAGGCATCATTACTATTGAATTCCCTAAACGGGACGAGGCCTATACCTATCAGAATGTGCCCTGCAAGGTTCACAATATTCTGTTCGGCAAACTGTGGGTTGAGCACGTAAGTTACTACGCTTTCGGATTGTCAGCTTTTATACTTATAGTACCCGTAATCACCTATCAGCTATGCGCTCGTACGAGCCGGCCGGCTCGTAGTATCCGTGATGACGTCATCAGCTATAGCATTCGTGATGACGTCATCAGCTGTAGTATCCGTGATGACATTAACAGCTGTAGCATCCGTGATGACGTCATCAGCTATACTATCCGCAATGACGTCATCAGCTATAGTATCCATGAGTGAAAATGGCAGCTTTCGATGTCAATACTGCAGATTTCATTACTACTGCCACCCAATCACCCCCTTCCAGGCCGGTGACGTAATCATAACCAATCACCGAAGCCGTCACCGCTGCGAGCTCAAGTGGCACCAATCGTCTTGGTTCGGCTCCGACTATCACCGCATCACCGGCTTCATATTTGACGCCAACGGCAAGAAACAAAAAGCTTTGTACGGCAAATGGGTTGATTCTTTCTATAGGTAATATTTTATGTGATTAGTTTCTTATATTTTGTTACCATGGCAACCAATCAGTTTAAAAAAAAGATTCTCTAAAGTGAAATTTCTGTTGAAATTGGCCAGCGTACCGGCCGAGGCTTGGGACCGATTCAAACGCGGCACCGGCGGTCATCAGCATAGTCGGCGTCGGGACGATTCCAGCTCCGACAATAACGAGAGCGACTCGTTGAGCGACTCTGCTAGCAGCGGCAGTGGCGGCCTCCGAGCCAGCCAGTCCAATCGGTCCCTGGGATCGGCCGCTAGCCGGACCGACTCGGTTAACTCCGCTACGGACGGCGGCAACGACGACGCCAATTTCTCGCCGAACCGTGGCGCCGATGCAGATCTGCGTCTGCCTGGCCAGGTAATCCTTTTTCTCTGTCTGTCTGTCTGTTTGTCTGTCTGTCTGTCTGTCTGTCTGTCTGTCTGTCTGTCTGCCTGCCTGCCTGCCTGTCTGTGTGTCTTGTGTGTATCTGCCTTCCTGGTCTGTCTGTCTATGGGTATTTCTGTCAGTTTGTCAATTTATTTCATCGTCTGCGCCTGTCTGTTATTGTTTTTTCTCTCCTTTTAAGTATTTCTATCTTTCTAGCCTCTATGTCTTTCTAATATATGATGTCTGGATTTTCATTCGTGTTAGAAAATCTGTTTATCTTTATTTAGCTTTTCTTCTTAATCCTAAAGTCAAGAATCGAACCAAAGACCTTGCGATTATGAGGCAGTCGCTCTATCCATTAGGCTACCACTGCTGGTCTTTACAGGCGTGTTTCAATCTATTTCACACATAAAGCCAACGGGCCACCCGCCTACCCGCAGACCTGCCTGTGGCGCCAGCGTCCCAGGCCAGCCGACTGCGAACGGTACTTCAATTTCACCGCCTTCGCGATTACGTTGAACGACGATGCCGACGCCGAGCTGACGGCCCGCCTGCCGCCAACCGACAGTCGTCGGAGGCCGGACGTGCGCGCATTGGAGAACGCCGACAGCGATTTGGCCCAGTCGGAGAAGGCCCGCCTAGAGGAAAAACAGCGTCAAGCATTAAAGTTGCCTGGCGGACCGGAAGCCCGAAGGCTCTGGTTTAAACCGTGGCGCAATCCGAACTCGACATCGACTGGCAAAGATGCGGCGAACGACTGGCTGTTCACTGGCGACTATTGGCGTCGGGATTGGTCTGGGTGTGCCGACATTTTCTAAAAGTGCGTGCTGGCAACATCAGCAATTTAGATTGTCTTTATTTTAAAAAAAACCGATTGTCTTCTTGCCTACTATTAGTAGGGTAAGGTGCGAATTTTTCGCTATATTCGTTTGTTTTGAATTGTGAAAATCAGTGTAACCCGCAACAATGCATAAAAACACAAAAATGGCTAAATATGGTGAAAATCGCGCTTATATATTTTTTGATTTTTTGGGACCTAACTACTCAACGCAAAAATTCTTTATTTACGTTTTTGATTTGCTTGATTTTTTCTCCCAATTTGATTTTTAGACCTAGAAGTAAAGATTTTTTGCTTCTATTACTTATTTTGACATTTGTAAGCTCGTTGGTATTTTATTGCGTCAGTATTTTGTGATTTTTTTGCTGACAAATCATGCAACTCTTCCACGCTAGTGTGATCATGACTATTTCTGCTTGCTGCATTATATAAATAGGTGTATAACCTGGCCACTTCATATTCGATAAATTAAATCGAGCACAGGCAAAAAATAATAACGGACCGCATTTACGCCTATCTAGCAGTTACGTTAAAGTTCTACTCGCTTGACACGTAGATTAGTGACAGGGCCAATTTTAGGCTTCGTTAATTAATTGTACATTTTGACGCACAATTGTTTAGTCGGTGTTGATTCTGTTTGCATAGCCGCTACACTCGTAGTTTAAAACAAATCTATTTTTATCGTTTATATTTAGATTTATTTGTTAATTGGCCTGGCCTTAAAATTTATTTTTGCGCCCTGCTATTGCAAAACATAACGACTTAAATATAATTCATTCTG
This sequence comes from Macrostomum cliftonense, assembly GCA_950096795.1. Classification (NCBI taxonomy): domain Eukaryota; kingdom Metazoa; phylum Platyhelminthes; family Macrostomidae; genus Macrostomum; species Macrostomum cliftonense. Next base: position 868,836 of record CATNEM010000095.1, on the reverse strand, counting down.
TATAAGGGTAAGGTTATGCACCGTTGGTCAGTTGCAGCGAATTAAGTTCGTAGTGTCAAATCGTCAATTTCTGTTTTTGAATTATTTTATATAACTTTATTACTTTAACAAACGCATGCGGTCGTGTACTTTTTATCAATGATAACAATCAACATCAATTAACAATTTGTAAATAAAGATAAGCAAAGTAAAGACCATAGTTTATCCTTATTTCATAGACAGGGATTAATACGTCGTATAACAACAGTCCACTAAAGTAAACTCGTTTAGTCACACTATTAGTAGACGCCCTATGCATAATATAAACTGACAGGCCATTTTTATTACGTTTTTATTGGCGTTATGTTCGCTTAAGTTAACGATCAACCCCCTAACTTAAACAGTAATTTAAATCTAAGTATTTCACTCGGATTGGCGCCGACATGTATGCGTGGTATATTCAATGACCAATTGAAGCTACGTTAAAGTTGTCGAGCAACTTAAACCATCTTTATAACACTGAAATTATGGAATGTATCGCCACTTAAGAGGCGACTAGCTAGCGGCACTAGCCCGAAAAAAACTATACACCGTGAATAAAATTTGTCACGTCTGCACTAATTTGAACTTTCAATTTTCCAAGATGTGATTAGCGCGAAAAGTCAGTTCTGTATAATTTTGCTAGTTTCGATTGAACCCTTAAATTAATTGATGCGTCTTTTCAGTCGAAGCTCAAAATATATACTTTTAAATTTATCTACCTACGAGACTTAAATAATAATCCATAAAAATCTAACATTTATAATTATGCTGATGTTCGCTGATCAGTTATTTCTAAAATTTTATGTAAGTTTCGAGTCAAATTTTTATTTATTGAACGTTTTCTGCTCAAAATTGTTGGAATTATTAATTTTTTTGTATAAACCTATGTAATGAGGCCAATACCATAATATCATATAGAATTTTAACATTTTACACAATTTTATAAGCATAAAAATTTATTAAAATTTAATGCATCTTTTTATTTTACATACAAATCAAGTTTTTTTTTTCACAATTTTAGTGTAATTTATTCTTGATTAATTTACTTATAACCTCAATCTATTGAGTGGAGGCTGGGAAAAAAAGTATATTGTAAAAAATATCAATAATATCAATTTTTGTATCTTATATTATAACTGAACAAAAGAAATTTATTATAGTAGTAAATATATTATCAATATTAAAGCCTAACTGTAAATCTTGCTTTCAAGCTTTTAGGTTAATTCTATACCTTATTAAATTGTACCTGTCTATTTATTGTATATAAATAGTGAGCATCGGACTCACGACTTGAAGGTCGGGGGTTCGATTCCCGACTCCACTGGTACAATTTGTGTCCTTTAGCAAGACACTTAACTCTGCATTGCTTCAGTTCACCCAGCTGTTAAATGGGTACCAGCATCAGCTGGGGTAATTGAAGGTGGGTGTGGCGTCCCCCAAGTCCATGGACTGAACAGCTGTACGCAGTCATCAGAAGCGCCGCGCAATCGCTGCGGCTGCGCTGTTGGCTGCACATCTGGCCCGATTGGGACAGGTGTAATCAATTATTATTAATTATTAATTATACCTTATATATTATTGCTCAAGTTTTTATTAGCTATTGATGTAAAAGTCATTTTGCATCATGATAATTGATTTTTAATGAACTTATAATAGTCTTATAAAAATATAGAAAGATTTAGATAAATAAATAATTATGATTTTTTATTAATTATATTTTTTTATTAGATAAAAACATTGTCTTTAAATATTGTTTAGACTTAGCTTTTGTATTTAACTATTTTTTAATTTAATACTTTAGTAAGTAATATGGCTAAACTTCAGAATAAAGTAGCAATAGCTAGAAGTGGGTTTTATTAAGGAAAGCCTAAGAATTGTGACAGACTGCCCACTTGCAATTGTTGCAAATTTGTTGTTGTGTCTTTTCTTTTTGTCTGCTATCACTTAGAAAAAAAATTGATTCAAGTCTACTGCTTATGTGTTGAGGAAGGTCTTTAGACAATGCAATATGATGACTTAGTCAATAATCTATATGTGGTCTTCTTCAGTTGCAGATAAGATAAAGAAAAAATAATTCAGTTAGTATGCCATTGATACAGAACATAGTTTTTAAAGTGACTTTAAAAAAATGTTGTTAGTTAGTTAGAATGTAGTTAGTAAAATCTAATAGTTATTATGCATCTTACAGCATCTATTTAAGGGTATAAAAATACATTCTTATAGGGCTTATGAATTAGTCATCACTGCATGTCATTGGGATATCTTGCACACCAAAAGGGATTTAATGATTTAGCCACAGTAGGTCTAAATTACAAAAATTGCTGCATTGAAGATGATGCTAGTAATGCTGTATTAGTTTTTTGAGCTGGAAGTAGTCACATCAATGTTTAAATTTATCATTTATTATTATTGCCATTATTCTTGGTCAGAACTGTCTTGATACAAGACAGTTTGGTAACTTATGTCTTTTTGCCTACTATCAAAAATATTGTAGCAGCAGATTTTTTACCATCTATCTCTTGTCTGCAAAAGTTTTCACATGGATTTGAAGGTCAAAATCATAAGCACCATTTGATGCTTTAATCTTTTTTTGGAAATAGTAGAGTATGGAATATTAAACCATCAATTCCTGTGAGCACTATAGCTCTTCATCAAGCCCTCCTCTCCTAGTAGCAGAACCTAAGGCCCTTTACTTAAGCACAAATGCTGGAAACGTTTGTAGGTATCACTGCAGCCATGCGACACAGATTTCATGGGTTCTAATGGGTCGGTTGGTGACGCCGATTTATAAGCTACCACAGAACTCTTAATTAAAGAGGGACGATTTATCGATAGACGCCAAACTCGTCTGTTAAAAGGTTCCGAGGGCACATACTCTCTAGATGTAGAGTACCTGGAAATGCTTCGAAATTGTTTTGTGGGAGAAGTTTCAATCGCGCTTTGGCTACTAAAAGCAAAATACAGATTTTGTCTGGGCTTGTAGACCATCAAATATAAATGAGACCACAAGTACGCCACATAGAAAAGCATATACAAAGGCGTGCAGCACTGCCTAATTACCAGCATTGTTTAATTTGGCAATGAACTTTATTGAAATTGTTGCTTATTTGTCTTCGATCTGAGTTGCCCTGCTGGGTGTTCGCGACTACTTGCTTTTCCAATGGCTCGTTCCAACTACGAATCGTCAATGGACTCAGAAAAATGTTGATTTTGAACACTTCTTGGATTCATTAATTCATTAATTTTGACTTACTGAGCACTTCCATATTGCCTGCGCTTTCGATGACCGAGGGCAAAGCATGATTGACTGTCAATATCACGCCAGAGACATTCTAATTTGCCGTTTCTATACAATCCACGCACTGCACTTTTAGTGCTTGGTTCTCGGGGCTATTGTCTTGCAGCACATCAGGTACTCGTACGAGCGTACATTTGAAATAGACTTTCTTATATACGTGGCTTTGTCCTTCAGTGCTGTTAGTTCTTGGCACAACTGTATGATTATCTCTGGTGCACCGCTCATAGAGTTTAAAATTCGTCCATGCGAGTCCGTTTCATTGTTATATTAGAGGTTTTTCTCGGCTGACACAGTTCTTTGCTTAACTTGGGATTAGCGAGGATTATTCTCTTTTGTATTGAACTTCAAGACTATAATAATAGAAAAAAGCGAACAAAAATACGCTGATAGATGGTGTCACAAAAATCTACCTTAAAGGGTGCGCCTCAGGGCCTGGGCACGAATAAAAAGGCACAGCTTTTTTAGGCAGAAATTGGAGGATCAGGGGTGCCCTCGTCAAGCAGCAGGCATTCGACGAGCCGCAAAGTATGCAGCTGTCTTAGCCCGTAAGGCTCTTGCAGTGTAAACAGTAGCACCTCCTCCAACAGCTTAGAGCAGTGCAACAAGTTCTTGACGACGCTGCATTTCATCGCGAACGTCAAAAAACCATACCGCGGAGGCAAAATCGAACAGCATCCTGGGACTCTAAGACCTAGCACATGCTTCCCAGTCTCCATCTATGCAAATCGTGCCAGTCTTGGATGACATGAAATGGAGTTATAATGGTAAAATTTCTGTATGTTCTAAACGATTGCTACTGAACTACGGATAGTAGCTCGTAATTACATCAGAATTCCGTTGCATTCCCGCAAATTTTGACTAGGTTCTGAAAGCTAGTTTTAATTGCGGTAAAGGCTTATTACATGTCACCCCTTCTCGGCTACGTGTACCAAGCAGTTTTATTTAAATTCTCTAACGTAATAATAAATGTACATTATTGGGGATTTTGGTGTAATTTCTTACAAGTGAATATTGTAGTATGATATTTGATTTTTTTGAGTATTTGTTTTTTTTACTGCTCTTTCTACTAGTACTGCTACTTAAATTTGATTGGTTGGCGCTTATTTTTGTCTATTGAACTTGATATTAGAGGTGATAGTCTCGCCTAGTGCTGACTGGCTGGATCATGGACTGGGTGTCAGAATCCGCCCACGTTCATCAAATACACTATAAACTCGGCTGATACCGACAGATGCTTCTTGGCTCGAGCCAGCATTGAGTTCCGCGGCTTAGCTGTAAAATTCCTACTTAAATATATCCATAGATTAGTGAGTATTAATTTCTGGTTTGATTGTCCAACTCTCCGAGCCGCAACAAGGTATGGGTTGTAGTCAAAGCTCAGAGGAGAGCCAGGCGACCAGGAAGTCGCGAACGATTGATCGCGACTTAAAAAGGGACCAAGCGGAGGCTTCTAAGGACATTAAGCTCCTGCTGTTGGGTGAGCTTAGTGGCATCCTGATTGTTTTATTCTATTTCATTCGTTACTGGTACTTGTTTATACAAGTATTCACCAACACACTTGCGAGTAGCATGGTATAAAAATTGACTAAATTGTGAAATCTAAATCAATTAGCACTTTGCTTTCTTCCAACAAAATTTCTCCAGTCCATTACTATGGCTAAATTGTCTTAAATAGCTAAGCTCTGCCTCTTATAGGTGTAGCCCTTCCTTGTTAAAATATTTAATGTTTTTGTGGTGATAGTACGAGAAGCTGAAATTAATTAATAAGCTAAATTTGGTTCTTCACAGTTCAATCAATGGTCCATCAACTTAACCTATTAACAATCAGCTAAAATTGTTCATTGCTTTGCTTGATTGCTGCCCGCCATATTTCCTTCAGTTATTACAGGTGGTCTTTGTCGGTTTGACAGCCGAGCTATAAATAGAAAATTACGCTCTTATTCATGTTGTTAGGCAAAGCCTCCATACTGAGCCTCTCGCTGTCGCAAATGCCTTTGAGCTGTTGCGATTCATTGGAGCAACGCGGGGCCGTTGTTAATTTTTCTATCTGCTTGATTCCATCTTGTATCCATCTGTCCGGTTTCTCAAGTAGCTAGCTGTAACTTCAGCGCCAGATTGCTTTGCTTTTCCAAACAATCTAACGCACAGCTCGTGAGCGGACGGAGATTCGTTGGCAGATCGGTTTGAGCATAAGAAAAATCATGCTGATACTGTGCTGAACAATACAAGACCGGAATTCCGTATTTGGAATTCGTTATAAAATGAAGGTTCCTAAGTACGATCGTCACGGTACGCTACATGGCGAATGCAAAAACGAACTACAAGAAATTCTTGTCCATATATAATTATAAAGCTTACGCAATCGAGCTACATATTTTATCGCGTCACTATGTGTACGAGTACACAATGCAGTGCATTTAAGCGAAATAATATGCACCAGCGCTTGATTAAAACCGAGTCAAATATCACGAAAGAAAACACCGTTTTAATAAAAAAGCAATCGAGTTAATAGCCGACAGTCGGTTGCTGTGCAGTGGAAATTTGTGGTTTTAAAGAAATCGAGTTCAGTGTCTTTTAGTTATCTGCGTCTCACTTTTCTTTCGAAGATTGCCGTAATGCGAGTGCGCTATGTAGTTTAGTGAGTCTCTAGGCACCTGCTTCTTCGTACTAGATGAAGTCTGTCGTTTTGCTGGAAAACAGCTAATACTCTTGAGCTTATTGTGCTTGTACTTTCATCGGCATCGCTTTGTTTTGCTTTTTTGTAATTCAACAAGCAAATATTTGTTTGCTATTATTTGGCATGCATAAATAATTATAACATAATTTTTTATGACTCCATGGAAAACCCACCTCTTAGAAAGACCCATGGGGAATTTATTTTTGCCAAAAAAGTACTAATAACTTTTGAGGTTGTATTTGCCACACCAAATTTCTATATTCATAACGCTAGTTCGACTACTCGCTATTGTATCGCCTCCATTGGCGTCCAGGTCGGCTCTGGCTGTTGATTGCTTGGCTCCTGAGATGCCGCAAGTCGCGTCTCCTTTTACCGGTGCTTTTAGGTTCATTCTAATTCTTGGTTGTGTAGCCCCGTTGCCTTACGCACCGACTTGGGAAAACCGCACATCCTTGTCCTGGCGGCTATTCTGTCATATGCCCTGGCCAATATTCTCCGAATTGCTGCGGCCAATTTGCGGCGTTCCGATTTCTTCGTTGCCACACTTTGGGCTTTCCTTGCTGACGCAACCCTTGGCAGCTAAAGCTAAAAGCTAAATCTGTAGGAGGGCTGTAGGCACTTTGACGCTTAAAGCGACATTGTCCCACAACCAGCGACTGGGCATGGCTGTCCATTGCGCTGACTCCTGAAGCGCGTTTAGTCACACTAAATACGGTATACAGGCATAGACACAAACACAAGCCGGCACCCAGTCACGCACTCACATAGGGCGTACAAGCAGTAGTTCCAGGAATGTACACTCTCTTTGCCTTGGGGGTTGCCCTTATGTGCGTAAATTGCACAACTGGCCCAAAGCCCGACCAATTCGTACACAAGGCCCCAAATTAATGTGACTGCACACGAAACCGCGCTAGGGAAAATAAACGACCTACAACGCGGGGTCGAACCTGGACCAGCGGCACACAAGACAGACGCGCTAGACCCCCAAGTCACTTGCCCCCCAACCTTTGGCAGCAGTTTGGTACCAATTTGGGTCCTATTTCTTCGACGCCGCTGCTGTGTCACACTGATATCTTGGCGCTTTCCATTTTAAAGCTTCATGATTATAGTCAGTCTGCTCGATGGCTGTCATGCAATTTGACTGTCGCTATGATTGCTCAGTTGCTCTGCTACTTTGCTCGAAGATGTCGAACTGGTTAGTCCGGTGATGTTTGTTGTTCTAGCCCGGCCTCACTTAACGGAGCAGTGAAGTCTTTCAGCCGGTTTGGCTAGGGTCCGTCGGCTTTGTCTAGCAGTCAAAGAATTCTTGCGACACTGTGCTGTCGGCACACGCTCTGGACTTTTTTCATTAATAATTAGAGACTGAAACGGGTTGAAACACTTGCAAGATTCTGATCCTGATCCTGATCTTGAGGAGGCGAGTGGCTCGGCGGTCTAGCGCGTCTGCCTTGTGTGCCACTGGTCCAGGTTCGACCCCGCGTTGTAGGTTGGCTATTTTACCTAGCGCGGTTTCGTGTGCAGGGTAACATAAATTTGGGGCCTTGTGCACGAATTGGTTGGGCTTTGGGCCAGTCGTGCAATTTACGCTCATGAGGGCAAACCCCCAAGGCATAGAGAGTGTACATTCTTGGAACTACCGTTTGTACACCCTATGTGAGTGCGTGACTGGGTGCTATACTGGAATTCCGTTGCGCACCGTGTGTGTGTGTGTGTGTCTATGCCTGCATACCGTATTTAGTGTGACTGAACGCGCTTCAGGAGTCAGCGCAATGGAAAGTCATGCCCCGTCGCTGGTTGTGGGACGATGTCGCTTCAAGCGTCAAGGTGCCTAAAGCCCTCCTGCAGATTTAGCTTTAGCTTTTTAGATCCTGATCCCATTTTTACCTAGCATGTGGAATGCCTCAGTAAAGTGTAGTGGAGCCTGCATTTCTGGGCACCAATTCGAATTTACAGTGCGCACGCCAATGGCAAACTTCGGTCTTCTTATGAAAATGGTGCTTCGCGTTTTAGACTGCTTCAGAGATAGGAGCTACTATACCAAATTCACTAGCGCCTTGAGAATTTGCCCTATTTTTGTGCCCCATGTCAAGGTTTGGTTTAGTTGGATGCCGTTTGGCCCCTGCATAACTAATGATTGTCCAACAAAGACTGAACGGCCGAATATTTTTCGAGAGAAACAACTAGACTTCGCTTTGTTGGAGATGAAGGGCGTAGTCCATAATTGGGTTGAGCACCCATTCGCGTCAACAACCATTTTGAAGCAGCAAATTGAAGGGGCGTAGACCTGCTGATGTTTTCAACCGGGTTAGGGGTGGTAGAGTGGAGGCTTGATAATACCATCATAATTTTTCCTAATGGATTAGTCATGACGCATCACCTGCCGTTTCTTAAATAAACAACGCATCTTCCTGCTCTGCTGGTTGGGATTTTGGGTATGCATGGCTGGAATGGATCCACCCTCGGCGTCACTTTCAACAGTTAATTCCCCCCCCCCGAGCGGAAATGGAAACAGGCTGCATGGTGTCGTTTATTCTTGTTGTTGTTTTCGGCGTTTTTGGCCGGTCCCGACTCCACCCTACTGTGGGTGGCGCGCAGCTTGGTCCAGTTTCCATGCATCGCTATTAATTGCATTGAGTTTCGATTTTTTAAACAAAAAAAATTGTCAAGCCCAACATGGTTGATAAATTTTCTGCCATTTTGTTTATTTTTTCAGGCGCCGGAGAGTCTGGCAAGAGCACCATCATTAAACAATTGAGGTGATTTAGAGCTGTTTTGCTACTTGAATTCATTAGCATCAAATTGACATAATCGTTGAACACGGGAATTCAATTATTTGCAGAATAATTCACGAAGGCGGCTTTAGCGATAATGACTACAGGCAGTTCCGCCCCATTGTGTTTAGCAACACCGTACAATCGCTCGTGTCTATTGTGCGCGCTCTTGACTCATTGGGCATTGACTATGCTGACCCGGCCAGGCTGGTGAGTGCCTTGTTCAGAGGATGGGTCACTGCGGATCTTAATGAGCGGCCAAAGTCCCATATGGTCCTTATCAGGTCTGCTATCTTCCAGTGTTTCTAAGTTCGCCTGCTAACATATCTAAATGGCGAAAATGGTTCTACTTTATTCGTAATTTTTTGCACTCAAAAGCAGCATTAGATAGTTGATTGTTTATTAGGACTTTGACGCAAAAATCTGTGCTTAAATGAACTTTCAACTCTGCTCTCAACAAATCTTTTTATGATTTGGTCAGCCTTTCCAGTTAGAATTATCTTATCTTTTATTATTAGTTTGCTCCGTTTGTGCATGAACTGTGCAAATGAACTCATGCAATTATTATTAGCGAAATTTTCTTTTTCTTCCACTAAAGCAAATTGATATGAGCTAATTTCTGTTATACAGCTCCTTTATTTATAACACATTTTGATCCCTGAATAACGAATCCTAAATCCTATTGATCTTAAAATCCCTAATCCTAAAGCATGTTAATCTCAAAGGCCCTAATACTAAAGCGTGTTAATCTCAAAGCCCCTAATACTAAAGCGTGTTAATCTCAAAGCCCCTAATACTAAAGCGTGTTAATCTCAAAGCCCCTAATACTAAAGCGTGTTAATCTCAAAGCCCCTAATACTAAAGCGTGTTAATCTCAAAGGCCCTAATCCTAAAGCATGTTAATCTCAAAGCCCCTAATACTAAAGCGTGTTAATCTCAAAGCCCCTAATACTAAAGCGTGTTAATCTCAAAGCCCCTAATACTAAAGCGTGTTAATCTCAAAGCCCCTAATACTAAAGCGTGTTAAACTCAAAGCCCCTAATACTAAAGCGTGTTAATCTCAAAGCCCCTAATACTAAAGCGTGTTAATCTCAAAGCCCCTAATACTAAAGCGTGTTAATCTCAAAGCCCCTAATACTAAAGCGTGTTAATCTCAAAGCCCCTAATACTAAAGCGTGTTAATCTCAAAGCCCCTAATCCTAAAGCGTGTTAAACTCAAAGCCCCTAATACTAAAGCGTGTTAATCTCAAAGCCCCTAATACTAAAGCGTGTTAATCTCAAAGCCCCTAATACTAAAGCGTGTTAATCTCAAAGCCCCTAATACTAAAGCGTGTTAATCTCAAAGCCCCTAATACTAAAGCGTGTTAATCTCAAAGGCCCTAATCCTAAAGCATGTTAATCTCAAAGCCCCTAATACTAAAGCGTGTTAATCTCAAAGCCCCTAATACTAAAGCGTGTTAATCTCAAAGCCCCTAATACTAAAGCGTGTTAATCTCAAAGCCCCTAATACTAAAGCGTGTTAAACTCAAAGCCCCTAATACTAAAGCGTGTTAATCTCAAAGCCCCTAATACTAAAGCGTGTTAATCTCAAAGCCCCTAATACTAAAGCGTGTTAATCTCAAAGCCCCTAATACTAAAGCGTGTTAATCTCAAAGCCCCTAATACTAAAGCGTGTTAATCTCAAAACCTCTATTACTAAAGCGTGTTAATCTCAAAGCCCCTAATCCTACAGTCTCTTAATCTCAAAACCCCTAATCCTATTACCAACTCACATAATCTTGAATCCTTTTAGTGTCCAAACCTAATCTTTTATGATCTGAAACCCTTCTAATCTCCAATGCTATAGATGTTTACCATTTACAGTCTCATCAAAACATTTTTATCACCTTATTCGTTGCCTCTTAATCTTAAGATTCTTATTCTTTGAATTTCTCCATCTTAACTTCTAATTCCAAAAAGCAAACGATTTAATTTAATTTCCAAATCTAAAAATATCGTGCATCACAATTTTTTACACTGAAAACTTATTTTTATTTTATTGATGGCCAACAAGCCTGCATCAACTCTACTATAAGTAACTATGAACAAATTCTAAGCTAAAATTATTCTTGTCATTAACAAAAAACGCCAAGGCGGATGCCAGGGTTGTATTCGACGTGATCTCTCGTATGGAGGACACGGAACCCTTCAAGCCGGAACTACTTAGCGCCATGAAGCGTCTCTGGGCGGACCCTGGCGTGCAGCGCTGCTACGAGCGTTCAAACGAATACCAACTGAACGACTCGGCTAAGTATTTCCTTGACGATCTGGAGCGCCTTGCCGACCCGGATTATGCACCGAGTTATCAGGATATCCTGCGAGTCCGCGTCAAAACTACCGGCATTGTTGAGCTGCAGTTTGTGTTTAAAAATCTCCACTTCAAGTGAGGTCACTGCTATTAGCTTTGAATGTCTACATGAGGCGTTTTTGGGATTATAAAATCTACAGTTTGTGAAAGCGCATGCTACGCGGAGTAGGATTTTTGACGTGGTGAAATTTATGGTTTGTGAAATTTCTGTTTGGTGAAATTTCGGGTTTGTGAAATTTAAGGTTTGTGAAATTTCTATTTTGTGAAATCAAGGTTCGTGAAGTTTAAGGTTTGTGAAGTATAGGGTTTGTGAAATTTAGGGTTTGTGAAATTAGGGTTTGTGAAATTTAAGGTTTGTGAAATTTCTATTTTGTGAAATCAAGGTTCGTGAAGTTTAAGGTTTGTGAAGTATAGGGTTTGTGAAATTTAGGGTTTGTGAAATTCAGGGTTTGTGAAATTAGGGTTTGTGAAATTTAAGGTTTGTGAAATTTCTATTTTGTGAAATCAAGGTTCGTGAAGTTTAAGGTTTGTGAAGTATAGGGTTTGTGAAATTTAGGGTTTGTGAAATTTAGGGTTTGTGAAATTATGGTTTGTGAAATTTAGGGTTTGTGAAATTTAGGGTTTGTGAAATTAGGGTTTGTGAAATTTAGGGTTTGTGAAATTAGGGTTTGTGAAATTTAGGGTTTGTGAAATTATGGTTTGTGAAATTTAGGGTTTGGGAAATTAGGGTTTGTGAAGTTTAGGGATTGTGAAATTTCAGGTTTGTGAAATTTCTGTTTTATGAAAGTAAGGGGTTTGTGAAAATTAAGGTTTGTGAAGTTTCGGTTTTGTGAAATTAGGGTTTGTGAAATTTCGGGTTTGTGAAAATTGGGGTTGTAAAATTTCCGTTTCATGAAATTAAGGGGTTTTTAAAATTTCCGATTTGTGAAATTTCGGGTTTGTGAAATTAAGGCTTTGTGAAATTTCCGATTAGTGAAATTTGGGGTTTATGAAATTTGGGTTTTGTTAAGTTTAGGTATTGTAAAACTTAGGGTTTTTCAAATTTCGGGGATTCTCGTCTAGGGGTAGGCCTAACAAAGGATTTTTCTCCGGGGAGCATTAGGCTTCATATAATTGTCCTCTTCAATATTTTTTTATTCACTAAAGACTCTTCGACGTTGGTGGCCAGCGCTCCGAGCGCAAAAAGTGGATCCACTGCTTCGAGGATGTCACCGCTATTATATTCTGTGTGGCTATGAGCGAGTATGATCAGGTGTTGCAGGAGGACGAAAGCACCGTGAGTTGTTCTTTTTCCGTGCACAGATGCATAAGCAAACTGACAATAATATTCCTATTTGACTGTCGTTACACTTTTTTTACAGAACCGGCTGCACGAATCTCTGAAACTATTCGAGAGCCTCTGTAACAACACATGGTTCACCAAGACCTCGTTTATTTTATTTCTTAATAAAAAGGATCTGTTTGAAGCTAAAATTAGTCGTTCGCCTCTGACTATCTGCTTTCCCGAATACCCTGGTTAGTTTGAATTTTTTAAATGCTGAATGCAAATATCTATTGGGGAAAAATAGTATTGAAATAATTGTCTAGGAGAAAACGGGGAAGAAATAACTGTAGTTCAGGGCAGCCAATCAGCGTCGAAATAGGGGTAGATGGCAAAACAGATGACTGATAACTACTATTGGTCCAGAGCAGGGCAGCCAATCAGCGTCGACATAGGGGTAGATGGCAAAACAGATGACTGATAACTACTATTGGTCCAGAGCAGGGCAGCCAATCAGCGTCGACATATCTACTATTGGTCCAGAGCAGGGCAGCCAATCAGCGTCGACATAGGGGTAGAGGGTAAACAGATGACTGATAACTACTATTGGTCCAGAGCAGGGCAGCCAATCAGCGTCGAGTCAAAGGGTAGAGGATAAACAACCAATTTTCAGAAACCACTAGTGTCTTACGCGACATAAGCACTTATAGTACAGGCCATAATATCGACAATTTTATTAGATTCATCATTATTTTTTGCGCAAAATCCAGGCCGCCAGGTCTACGGTGAAGCGGCCGCCTACATACAGGCCCAATTTGAGGCTAGAAACAAGTACCCGGACAAGGAGGTTTATTGCCATCAGACCTGCGCCACTGACACCAGCAATATTGAGTTTGTGTTCAACTCGGTCACCGACGTCATTGTTGCCAATAATCTGCGCGTCTGCGGTCTCTATTGATGAAGCAAGCGAGAAGAAGAGAATATCAATAGCTTTGGCGGGCTACTGCAATCTTATTGCACTGAAAAGATTGCATTCATTCTTGGGTGTCACACATTATTGTCTAAGTCTTTACTATGGCGGTGTAGTATTTGTAACTTTTTTAAACCTTGTCCTTGAAAGCAATAAGGTGTCCTTGTCTTTGTCCTTGAGCAAACCAGTCTTAGGCAGGCATTTGTTAGAGTCCAATTACTTTTTGCATTTGCTAAATTTGAAAATAGATTACGAAATGAATTTTTTAAACATCTGAATAGGTAAATAGTAGCTGACCTTCTCTATGTCTCCCTTACAGTTAAAAAGCATCGATGGATATAGCTTTGGTTTTATTTTTTCGAACCTAAACGTTAATGTTATTGGTAACGTATTTTCTGTTAAATCAGCCAATAAAACTACGTATTTTCACTGAAATAAACTGCCCTAGCACCCATAGCAATAAAAAAACCCCAAAACTCGCTGCAATCAAAACATCCCCAACACCCTCTGCAACCAACACAGCCCCAAAACCCACTGCAACCAAGACTGCCCCAACACCCACTGCAATTAACACTGCCCCAACACCCATTGCAATCAACACAGCCCCAGCACCCACTGCAATTAACACTGCCCCAACACCCACTGCAATCAACACAGCCCCAACACCCATTGCAATCAACACAGCCCCAGCACCCACTGCAATTAACACTGCCCCAACACCCACTGCAATTAACACTGCCCCAGCACCAGTACCCTCTGCAATCAACACAGCCCAAAAACCCACTGCAACCAAGACTGCCCCAACACCCACTGCAATTAACACTGCCCCAACACCCATTGCAATCAACACAGCCCCAGCACCCACTGCAATTAACACTGCCCCAACACCCACTGCAATCAACACAGCCCCAACACCCACTGCAATAAACACAGCCCCAACACTCACTGCAATCAACAAAGCTATGTTCTTGCAATTAGAGAGACCAAATTTGTATTTATTTTAAATTGGCTCAGTAAGCAGAGCAAAATATTTACGTGTTCTGTTTTGGCTAGTATTTTCTCCTTTAAAAATTCCCGATATTTATTACTGCGAATCAGTAGTTAAACGGCATTATTCATGATTTTTTTATTTTTTTAAATTTGTTTCTTAGCTGTGCCAGCTCTTTGTACTTTGGCCTCGGATGTGTTTCCGATGCAATTTATATTTTTTTTTCACCCGTAAATCAAGAACGAAATTCCAGCTTTCATTTCTGTTTTAAACTATAACAAAAATAATTTTCCGCTTATTTCATTATTAATATGTTCTCACTTTGTTTACCGGTCTTGCTATATAATGTTTAATCCGAGCTTCTTTGTACCGAGTCTTTGTTTATTCCCATTGTCACACTTCTACGTGCATTGATCAATGAATACTTGATTAGGATTAAGTTTAGTAAGGCTTAGTTTTATGGCTAAAAATGTTTTTCCTTCATTCTATCTCTAATAATCTATTGGATTTAATGTCAAAACAACAATACTTGTATTAAGTTGCTAGTTCGTGTGTCAATAGTTAGTAAACCATTTATTTAGCTATAAAATCTAACTAACAATAGTGTGATAAATAATCTAGTTTGATATTTTTTTACCGATAAAAAACAAATAATTTGCTATTGATTGATCGTGAGTTCCTTTGTTTTATTTCATGCTAAGCAGCAAAAATAGCTATTGTTTCTATTTATTTTTATTTATGACTTTGTTTCTAAAAAATAATGTTAAAATAAGAAAGCACATGTAAGTTAGCTTTTTTTCAAGGACACCTTAAGTAGAAGGACGGGACACGTCGTTTCTTGGAAAGTTTTTGAGGTCCATTTTCGCGAAAAATACACTACGGAGATAAGGAAATTTGCAGATTTTCAACATAAAATAATAGATTGCGCTTGATTGGAAGCAGATGCAAATATCATCTTTTGATATGCGCGTCCTGCCTTGTTACCCTACTGAACTATGTACGTCTTTATCTTTAAATCTTTAAATTGTCAAAGATTTGTCAAAAATTAGAATTTCAATAAAATAATATTTCACTAGCTGGGCAGGTTCTGATCCCCTTTTAACCAAGCCTTTTTTATTCAAAGAACATTTCTATCAATCAGTATTTTGGATAATTTTGCTGGTCCAGTCACATGTCAATGTCAGATTCTCTCTAGACTGGCTATTTGTAATTTAGTATTATAGCTTTTTGACGAAAGTAAATCACTATCAATAAAAATAATAGGAAGATCAATTTATCACAAATTAAGACGTACATAGTTCGATTGAGTAAGAAGGCAGGAAGCACATATCAAAAGATGAGATTTGCATCTGCTTCCAATCGAGTGCAACCTTTAATTTGATGTTAAAAATCTGCAAATTTCCTATCTCCGTAGTGTATTTGTCGCGAAAATTGTACTTTAAAAACTTACTAAGAAACGAAGTGTCCCGTCCTTCTACTTACGGTGTCCTTGACTATTTTAAGAATTGACCTTGGGAATCACCCGCTATTGGCTCGTATAGCTGTCACGTGATAAGACTATTTCATCCAATAGCGATTTGTCCTCGTAATAAAGCCCACCTTATTAACTTATAAGTAAACAATGGTTTGCAGCAAGACAGCCAGCTCAGCGGCAGCCATGACCTCCGCCTTGCCGAGCACATTCCGACGCCTTGTGGCTAACAAATTGACGCACAATTTCCGGGAGGCTGTGGAAATTATTAATTGCGATTTGAAGCCCCCGGCTAAGGGTCAGGTGCTAATTAAAACCAAGTGAGGATTAGAACATTTGATCTGTGTTTATTGAGGCTTAGCACACCACGCCCCCTTAGCTTTGGCGCCCCTTTCCAGCAGCTTTGGCGCCCCTTTCCAGCAGTTTTAGCGCCCCTTTCCAGCAGTTTTAGCGCCCCTTTCCAGTAGCTTTGGCATCCCCTTTCCAGTAGCTTTGGCATCCCCTTTCCAGTAGCTTTGGCGCCCCCTTTCCAGTAGCTTTGGTGCCCCCTTTCCAGTAGCTTTGGCATCCCCTTTCCAGTAGCTTTGGCATACCCTTTCCAGTAGCTTTGGCGCCCCCTGACCATCGCCACTTTCCAGTACTTTGGCATCCCCTTTCCAGTAGCTTTGGCGCCCCCTTTCCAGTAGCTTTGGCGCCCCCTTTCCAGTAGCTTTGGCGCCCCCTGACCATCGCCCCTTTCCAGTACTTTGGCGCCCCCTTTCCAGTAGCTTTGGCGCCCCCTGACCATCGCCCCTTTCCAGTACTTTGGCGCCCCCTTTCCAGTAGCTTTGGCGCCCCCTTTCCAGTAGCTTTGGCGCCCCCTTTCCAGTAGCTTTGGCGCCCCCTTTCCAGTAGCTTTGGCGCCCCCTTTCCAGTAGCTTTGGCGCCCCCTTTCCAGTAGCTTTGGCGCCCCCTGACTATCAATGTTGGCGCCCCCTAACTATCAATGTTGGAGCCCCCTAACTATCAATGTTGGCGCCCCCTAACTATCAATGTTGGCGCCCCCTAACTATCAATGTTGGCGCCCCCTAACTATCAATGTTGGCGCCCCCTAACTATCAATGTTGGCGCCCCCTAACTATCAATGTTGGAGCCCCCTAACTATCAATGTTGAACCCCCTAACTATCAATGTTGGCGCCCCCTAACTATCAATGTTGGCGCCCCCTAACTATCAATGTTGGCGCCCCCTAACTATCAATGTTGGCGCCCCTAAGCTCAAGCCCTCACACGGATAGGCCGTGAAGTGACCCCCCCCACCCCCTCAACCCCCCAAACCCCCTCACCCCCTCACCCCCTCACCCCCAACCCCTCACCCCCAAGATACGCCGGCGTGAACGCATCCGACGTGAACTTCACCGCCGGGCGCTACAAGCACGCCAGCAAGCCGCCAATCCTGCTCGGCTTCGAAGGCGTCGGCCGAATCGTCCAACTCGGCCCGGGCGTTACTGGCGACCAGCTTCGGGTTGGCCAGCCGGTGGCCTACCTGGCCGACGGCTCGTTCTCCGAGTACCAGCTGCTGTCGGCCAACCAGGTGTTCCCCGTGCCGGCTGTGCGACCGGAGTTCGTCAGCCTGCTAGTCAGCGGCCTCACCGCTGAGCTGGCCTTGGACAAAGTCGGCCAGCTGAACGCCGGCGAGACCGTGCTGGTGACTGGGGCAGCTGGTGGCACCGGGCAGTTCGCCGTGCAGCTGGCTAAACTGCGCGGCTGCCGGGTGCTCGGCACCTGCTCAGGGGAGGCCAAGTCCCGCCTGCTGACCGCGCTCGGCTGCGACAGGCCGATTGACTACACGAAGGAGAAGGTCGGGCTAGCAACGGGGAAGGGGAGATTGGCGGATGGAGAGGGAGAGAGTTGAGGGAAGATTTGGACACAGTGAGACTTGGATTAACAGATAGGCTAAGAAAGGAATTGGGGTAGGCAAGAAAGAGTAGGGGGTGAGAGGGAGAGTGGGAGTAAGCAGGAGTAGGTGTGAGAGGGAGATTGGGAGTAGGCAAGAGTAGGGGGTGAGAGGGGGAGTGGGAGTAGGCAAGAGTAGGGGGTGAGAGGGGGAGTGGGAGTAGGCAAGAGTAGGGGGTGAGAGGGAGAGTGGGAGCAGGCAGGAGTAAGGGGTGAGAGGGGAGAGTGGGAGTATTCAAGAGTAGAGGTGAGAGGGAGAGTGGAAGTAGGTAAGATCAACAGTGAGAGGGAGAGTGGGAGTAGGCAAGAGTAGGAGGTGAGAGGGAGAGTGGAAGTAGGTAAGATCAACAGTGAGAGGGAGAGTGGGAGTAGGCAAGAGTAGGGAGTTAGAGGGAGAGTGGGAGTAGGCAAGAGTAGGGAGTTAGAGGGAGAGTGGGAGTAGGGGGTGAGATGGTCTGCATTCGATCCCAGCTCACCCAGTCCTGGCTGCTGCAGGTCGACGAGGTGCTCAAACGCGAATGCCCCCGCGGCGTCAACGTTGTGTACGAAGGCGTCGGCGGCCAGATGTTCGACGTCGCCGTGGACGCCCTGGCAACCCACGGTCGCCTGATCGTGATCGGCTTCATCCAGGGCTACCAGACCGACCAGGGCATGCCGCGGTCGCAGCACCTCGCCACCCTGCCAGCCAGGCTGCTGCTCAAGTCGGCCAGCGTTCGCGGCTTCTTTCTGTTCAACTTTTTCAAAGACCTCCGGCCGGCATTCGACAAGCTGGTCGGCCTGCTGGAATCCGGCAAGCTGCGCGCCGCCGTTGACCTCGGCAGAGAGCGGAAGGGCGGCGACGGGGCCGGATTCAGGGGCCTGGAGGCTGTGCCAGACGCTGTGCAGGTGAGATTGGAGCTGATGTGGATGAGATTGGAGTTGAAAAAAGTGAGATTAGAGAAAAGAGAGGCTGAAATTAGAGTAGAGGGAAATTGATATTAGACGCTTGAGAAATTGAGATTAGATGCTTGGGATATTGAGATTATATGCTTGGGATATTGAGATTATATGCTTGGGATATTGAGATTATATGCTTGGGATATTGAGATTATATGCTTGGGATATTGAGATTATATGCTTGGGATATTGAGATTATATGCTTGGGATATTGAGATTATATGCTTGGGATATTGAGATTATATGCTTGGGATATTGAGATTATATGCTTGGGATATTGAGATTATATGCTTGGGATATTGAGATTATATGCTTGGGATATTGAGATTATATGCTTGGGATATTGAGATTATATGCTTGGGATATTGAGATTATATGCTTGGGATATTGAGATTATATGCTTGGGATATTGAGATTATATGCTTGGGATATTAAGATTAGATACTTGGGATATTGAGATTAGATACTTGGGATATTGAGATTAGATACTTGGGATATTGAGATTATATGCTTGGGATATTGAGATTAGATACTTGGGATATTGAGATTAGATACTTGGGATATTGAGATTAGATACTTGGGATATTGAGATTATATGCTTGGGATATTGAGATTAGATACTTGGGATATTGAGATTAGATACTTGGGATATTGAGATTATATGCTTGGGATATTAAGATTAGATACTTGGGATATTGAGATTAGATACTTGGGATATTGAGATTAGATACTTGGGATATTGAGATTATATGCTTGGGATATTGAGATTAGATACTTGGGATATTGAGATTAGATACTTGGGATATTGAGATTATATGCTTGGGATATTAAGATTAGATACTTGGGATATTGAGATTAGATACTTGGGATATTGAGATTATATGCTTGGGATATTGAGACTAGATACTTGGGATATTGAGATTAGATACTTGGGATATTGAGATTAGATACTTGGGATATTGAGATTAGATGGTAGGAAAATTGAGATAAGTTTCTTGGAAAATTGGGATTAGATGCTCAGGAAATGGAGATTAGAGGCTAGGGAAATGGAGATTAGTTTCTTGGGATATTGAGATTAGCTTTTATGCGTATGTAAATTTACGATAAACTTCGAGTTTGGCTAAGATTAGAGTAAATGGGAGAGAGACTAGATTCAAAAGGCACTGAGATTAGATGAGAGAGTAACTAAGATTCTAGGATGAGTCAAGAAAAAGGCAGGTTAAATTGCAGTTCAGTGAGATTTAAAGCTTAGATCGAGATCAGAAAGCGAGGAAACAGCATGTTTAGAGTAGCACGTAAAGGAAATAATAAAAATGACAGAAAATTTAAAGTTTCCTTCTCCACAATCAATACAAAAACACCCGCAGCATCTCTACTCGAAGAGCAGCGTTGGCAAGATCGTTGTTGACTTGGACCCCGACGAAGCTAAATTGTAATTAAACGCGCACAATAATGAACATTAACAGTTATTTTGACAAGTCTGACAACTTTTCGTAGCCTCCCTTTAGCTTGATTGTAATAGTAATAAGCAAAAAGTAGGTAGTTCAGTGTTAATTCTTTATGCCTGTACGTCTAATATATTTGAGTGGAACATTTTTCGCGTTAAAAATATATAAAAATGTTTGGTTTTAGGGGACATTTTCTATTGTAAGTAGCATCAAGCGAGAAAACTTTTCAATCTTTTTTTGTATTTTTTTATTTTAACGACAATATAAAAAATGATTTTGATCAATTATTAAAAATGTGCTAGAACATGCTCTAATGGCACAATATAGGATAAAATATGTATCGGAGGTAAAGAAAAGAAAGTTATTTGCTGTTAATTATTTACACCACTTAGAATCGTCTTACTCCTACACTGCAATTAAGTCCCTGCTGCAAGTATCTCTATTTCTGCTGAAACATGTACAATCCTCGCTTCCCGCAGCAGCCACCTCACTCCCCCTGCAGCCACCCCACTCCCCCTGCAGCCACCTCACTCCCCCTTGCAACCACCTCACTCCGTTTCTAGCAACCTAGCTCCCCGCTGCAGCTACCTCACTCCCAGCAACAGCCACCTCCCTCCCTGATGCAGTCACTTGCATGCATCCCCACTAGATAATGGTCTCAAAGCAGGCGAACTCTTTGTCGATATCCCGACCCTGACAACATGCGGCGCTGAACTCTGCCAGCGTTACGGACGCTTCATCGGTTGATTCAACAACGTTCTCGTTGCCGGCGTGTCCCGCCGACAGCAGCATTCGTCGGAAAATAATGTCGGCGTGTCGTTGAACATCGTCCGGAGCGACTCGCGGCAGGACGCTCGGCCCGAGCAGGTCGTAGACGGCCGACACCAGGTTGACGACCTCCCGCCTAGTCAGGCGTCCGTCTTTGTCGGCGTCGCAGATTCGAAACGCCCAGCTGACACGTTCCTGGACGTCGCCGCGGCACATCGCCGACAGGGCGACAACGGCGGCGTCGAATGTGACGGCGGAGGCGTCCTCGCCCGGCGGCAGGAGGCTGTTGAACACCAGGTCGGCGTAGGCGTTGGCGTCCCCGAGCGGGAAGAACTGGCAGAATATTTCGCGGAAAGCGTCGCGCCGAACCAACCCGGCTGGGCAGTCGTTCTTGAAGCCGCGGTAAAGTCGGCGAAGCTCGTCGCGGCTGAACCGGGTGCGGCGGGCCAGGTCCGACAGGCCGGACGGCCGGTGGCAGCGCGGCCTGGCGACGCAGGCGGCTGCGGTGGCGGCGGCTGCCGCGTTGGCCGCGGCGGCGGCTTTGTCGATGGAGGCGTGGCGTCGCTTGTGGCAGGGCAGGGGCAGCGCGTCTGGGCGGGGTTGGTCAGGGAAGAGGGCTTTTCTTCAACCGGTGAGACACCCCCTGTGTATTCCTTAACAACCGGTGTGACACCCCCTGTGTATTCCTCAACAACCGGTGCGACACCCCCTGTGTGTTCCTCAACAACCGGTGTGACACCCCCTGTGTGTTCCTCAACAACCGGTGTGACACCCCCTGTGTGTTCCTTAACAACCGGTGATACACCCCCTGTGTGTTCCTCAACAACCGGTGATACACCCCCTGTGTGTTCCTCAACAACCGGTGTGACACCCCCTGTGTGTTCCTCAACAACCGGTGTGACACCCCCTGTGTGTTCCTCAACAACCGGTGTGACACCCCCTGTGTGTTCCTCAACAACCGGTGCGACACCCCCTGTGTGTTCCTCAACAACCGGTGTGACACCCCCTGTGTATTCCTCAACAACCGGTGTGACACCCCCTGTGTGTTCCTCAACAACCGGTGACACCCCCTGTGTGTTCCTCAACAACCGGTGTGACACCCCCTGTGTGTTCCTCAACAACCGGTGTGACACCCCCTGTGTGTTCCTCAACAACCGGTGTGACACCCCCTGTGTGTTCCTCAACAACCGGTGCGACACCCCCTGTGTGTTCCTCAACAACCGGTGTGACACCCCCTGTGTATTCCTCAACAACCGGTGTGACACCCCCTGTGTGTTCCTCAACAACCGGTGACACCCCCTGTGTGTTCCTCAACAACCGGTGTGACACCCCTGTGTTCCTCAACAACCGGTGTGACACCCCCTGTGTGTTCCTCAACAACCGGTGTGACACCCCCTGTGTGTTCCTCAACAACCGGTGTGACACCCCCTGTGTGTTCCTCAACAACCGGTGGGACACCCCTGTGTTCCTCAACAACCGGTGAGACACCCCCTGTATGTTCCTTAACAACCGGTGTGACACCCCTGTGTTCCTCAACAACCGGTGTGACACCCCCTGTGTGTTCCTCAACAACCGGTGTGAAACCCCTGTGTTCCTCAACAACCGGTGAGACACCCCCTGTGTGTTCCTCAACAACCGGTGTGACACCCCTGTGTTCCTCAACAACCGGTGTGACACCCCCTGTGTGTTCCTCAACAACCGGTGTGACACCCCCTGTGTATTCCTTAACAACCGGTGTGACACCCCTGTGTTCCTCAACAACCGGTGTGACACCCCCTGTGTGTTCCTCAACAACCGGTGTGACACCCCTGTGTTCCTCAACAACCGGTGTGACACCCCTGTGTGTTCCTCAACAACCGGTGAGACACTCTATGTGTTCCGCAACAACCGGTGGGACACTCTATGTGTTCCTCAACAACCGGTGGGACACTCTATGTGTTCCTCAACTGGCGTTACAACAGCCACGTGTTTGAGTCGGTTCCACTCACCGAAGCAGCCGCATCTCTGCCGTCCATCGCGCCTATCGGTTGTATCCGCGATCTCGACCAAAAGCTGCTCATCCAGCTCTTCATCGTCCTCCGCGTCGGCCAAATTGCCCGTCCGAGTCTGCCCCCGCACAACAATAGTCGAATCTCTCAGCTCCAACACCGGCGACTCACTGGCCGTCGCTTCCGGATTGCGAAAATGTCGCCGACGATTTTGCTGCCCTAATAATTGACAGCTCTCCAGTTCCGGATTGGCCTCTTCCACGCTGGTCATTTCGGTTTGGCTACTCAGTGCGGAGTTAAAGAAACAACTTCAGTGAGAGAGACAGGAGGAGAGAGAGAGAGAGAGCACGGATACGCCGTACGTGCGCAGGATTTGCCGACAGGACTTTTTATGCTGCACCGTCTGTTGCCCCTTTGGGAGTTTGCTGTCACTGCTACACTGAAAACTGGCCTCTCTCAGTGTGTGTGCGTGTGTCAGCGCTGTCTCCGCTCTCAGTCTTAGACCCTGTCCCAAGCGTTGCCCTAAACCGTATTCCCTGGTAGCCGTAATAAATATTTCCCATTGAAAAAAATAGGATTGGCCTGCCGTCCCCTCCCCTCTCCTCACAAGTGGGATCGGGAATTGGGGTGGAGTGGAGAGTCCGGTTTGAGGCTCCATTGGACCTGACGGCCTGTCCGCGCGCCTCGCTCCCAGATGATCGCGTGTTGAAACTTGAGCAGTCCCTCCCGCTACCCGTCGCGACCAAGGCAGTAAAAAAAGCACCAGCTGATGAGACAGGCAGGCAGCCTATGGACTAATTGATTATTTGCCTTTCAGCTGGTCCGGCTGGGCGAGGCGGGGGGGAATTTGAACCCACCCGGACGCTATCAGATTATTAGCATTAAGGAAGTAGCTAACAAAATTTTGCTACCGAGTCGGCGCGTTCCCACGGGGGTGCGATTCAATTTAAATGCATATGAGAGTATAAAAATTGCTTCCAACCGTGGGTCGGCTATTTGCTGTGCCATGAGTCTTGTCATCTTTCTCAAAAAAATTAGACACCCGACCCTTCGACCAGATGTACAGCCAAAGGCTACAGCTCAGTCCTGACGGGCTGGTTGGAGGGGCCGCAACTCGTCACCCTGAATTTTCCCAGCTCAAACTGGTACCCGATCTCAGCTGGGTGGACTGAAGCAATGCGGGATTAAGTGGTGCCTTGCTCAAGGGCACAAATTGTCTCCTACAGCTGGGACTCGAACCCACGACCGTGCGGTCATAAGGCAGGTGCCCTAGTCTCTAGGCTATAACTTTTCAGATGTTAAATTCTTTTGTTAAAACGATCGTTCTTAGTTATTACGACGCCCTCAGTGACTTCTGTATCTGGCACCTTTGTAGACTCGTCCATGTTTGTAAGAGCCAAATGATTTTGATAGGGGTATTTCTTGCAAAAAAACAAAAAAATTACAGCGATATGTCTCTGAAAAGCGGCTCATTTTATGCTTTTGCTTTCTATGCACATCAATTAGATTAGTTTATTGATTGATTGATTGATTGACTGATTGCACGCCACAGAAAGAATTTTTTTAGAAAAAGACAAAATTTTCTGATGAAAATTTTTTACCATCATTTTTATAAAATTATCGATTGCGTTAAACTACTTCAGTACTTGTGCACGAAACAAAAATAAATTCACGTGTCGATATAAATATCAAAATGGGCTGCGTGAAAATTTGCAATTGCAAATTGAATGTCAAATCCAATCTAAGCCTATCGACCCTCAAACCGCCTAACTCGATCTCACTCTCCCTACAACTACCTCACTCCGCAAAAATCCTACCCACCCGCCTAGAGCCACCTCACTCCGCAAAAAATCCTACCCACCCGCCTACAGCCACCTCACTCCGCAAAAAATCCTACCCACCTGCCTACAGCCACCTCACTCCGCAAAAAACCTACCCACCCGCCTACATTCACATAGGGTTTACAGGAGTATATGTAAAAGGAAGCAAAACTCAGAATGAGTGGAAAATTCATTGAAAGGCAGTTTTAAACAGATTTCATTATCGCAGCTTGAAAGACTGATGGTTCTTTACTTTCTCAGAATTTATAGTATTTTATAGCGAACACTATTACTGGCTGTTACTGAAGGCACTAAATGAGGTTTATAATGAGGGTACAATATTTTGAAAATCGGCCTCAAATGAAGCTTACATTAAAATGCGAGTCTTCCGTCCTATTAAATTTACATGCACTATTTCAGTCGTCCCTACACCCACCTCACTCCGCGTACACTAACCCGGGCTGCGCCTTAATATATCTCGGTCCTCCTACGTACGTCCTACCCCGCCTGTATGAAAGTTTATCTCTGCACGGCTCGTAGCTCGTACTTCCACCTCACTCCACATGCACCCACCCCACCCGCCTACAGCCAACTCACTCTGGCCATACATGTACGTCGACCACCCTTCTTTCCTCTCGTACATCTAATTCACAGAATCTGGACCCATTTCTTTCCCAAGATGACTTGTTCCTTAAAAACCCATGAGACTACAGAAAAGTTAAGCAACATTGTCCGCACAAGAGCACCGACACTCGCAGGATGGGAAAGATGCTTCAACCTCAAGCTCGAGTTGTTCGTGACTCTTAGCTCTATCGTTAACAGCGGGCGGCTCTTCGCAGGCAACCAGCTGCCTGGCCTCCTCGTCCGCCACTTCCACGTCTTCCTGCTGCTCCTGCGGCTCCTCGTCTTCTTGCTGGCCAGCTGGATCGCCGGAGACTTTTGCTTTCGGCCTGTGGAGATCCGCCGGCGACGAAGTCGTTGCCGCTCCCGCAGCAGTCGACGCCGTCGACTTTTCTGAGCCGACGCCGGCAGCAGCTCGACGCAGTTCGACGCAGCAGGCGACTGCGGCAGCGACGAAATTGGCGAAGCAGGCGGCGAGCATCAGGTGCCAGCCGTAGCCCGGCTGGACGCGCACCTCCTGGCTGGCGATGACGGCGGCGGCGGCGGCGGAGGCGGCTGCCGCTTCGCGGATTGGCGCCGTCGAGGCGTGCGCGATGAAAAAATAGCGAAATAAACCGGCTGAGGCCAGTTGACTGGCGCCTGCGTATTGGGTGGTTTGGGATGGTTTCTGGGTAGTCAGGGGAGGCTTCTGGGTAGTCAGCAAGACTTCGGGGTAGTTAGAATGCTTTTTTTAGTTTGTAAATTATGAAAGCGATATATACGAGCGTAGAGCACAATCAGTAAGTTGTAATATTTCAGAAAAATTTTTTTTGATAAATATTCATTTATTGCTACTGTTAGTACGCAACTTTGGGCTTAGCCAACTATTTTTAAAATTGCAAAAACATGCGCTCACCTGCAAGCGAGCCGCAGAGAAATTTCGCCATTGGCAGGCCGGCGCTGCCACAGCCGCTGAAGCTGTCGTTGCAGCAGCGGCAGCAGCAGCGGCAGCACTCGTCAATCAGTTGTTCGAGTCGGCTTGAATGCCTGGCCAGAGAGCAGAGCAGAGCTAGGCAGTTGAGGACGCTGCCAAGAGCGGCCAGTGAGCGAATTAAACAGATCACTGTGGTATTGGATGATTGATGCGTTGTTTTAGCGAATTTACGTTAGCTGTACATTAGCCTCATTTAGTTTCGATTTCTGCTGTACATAATACAACAGTGCTCTGATTAGGTTTGGGATATATTGCTTCAGTTACTGTAAATTATATATTATGTAATTTTCTCGATTATTAAGGATCGCACATCATCTATTAAACTGTAAGTAAATATACTTAAAGTACGTTATGTTAGTGTACATCCTCAATTGTACTTAAAAAACCTGGATTGTTTTGTTATCGTACATCTATAGTACTTTACATGTAGGTCACTTTGAGTTATGTCTACGAAGTAAAACCGCCTGCATTTTTCACCTGTCTGATTGCCCTCATATTCAGCCGAGATACCGAAACTTATCGAGTAGCCGCTACTGCCGATCATCGCCAGTCTCCAGGTGCCATTCAACAGGCTGGCAGTTGCCAATGCCAGTCCCGCAGCCAGCAGCGCAGTTGTTGTCAGCTTTGTGGCCGCCATTTTTTGTGTCCTGCTTGGATTCGTAAAGTATAATTTTTATTTTGGAAGTTTTAGGGACTGTAGTTTCAAGTTTGAGAGACGGGTTTTGGGTTAAGGGGGTGGGCTTTAAGGGACTGAGGTTTGGAGTTTTGGGGGGACTGGGGTTTTGGGTTTTAGAGGGACTGGGGTTTTGAGTTTTAGAGGGACTGGGGTTTGGAGTTTTAGAGGGACTGGGGTTTTGAGTTTTAGAGGGACTGGGGTTTGGAGTTTTGACTGGGTTTGGAGTTTTGAGGGTTTGGAGTTTTTGGGGGACTGGGGTTTGGAGTTTTGACTGGGTTTGGAGTTTTGAGGGTTTGGAGTTTTAGAGGGACTGGGGTTTGGAGTTTTGACTGGGTTTGGAGTTTTGAGGGTTTGGAGTTTTTGGGGGACTGGGGTTTGGAAGGATTTATTGTTAGGGAAGTGGGGTGTCGAGTTTCTTAGGATGTGCTTTTGCGACTAGTGGGAAAATTTGATTGAAGCGAGCATTTTAAAGCCTATTGAAAAATACAAAACACGATAACTGTAACTCACTTACCCAAGATAGTAGCTACAAACGTAAAAAAAGTAGCAGAATTTATGCTGTTCAAAAATTTCCCCCCGTCTTCTTTATCAGCTCAGCCATGCGGAGAGTCAAATTCTTCCCCATGCTTTTCTTCCCCAAACCCCACCCTACTCAGCTTCCCGAGGTCAACGGTGACTACTCCCATCTTGGGATTTGCTCCGGGCGCAGACAAGTTGACGACTGGCAAGGAAGCTGGGAGCGAAAGAAATTTCCACTTGTTGAACTGCTCGCCTCAAGCATTTCTTTCCCCTTCTAGGGGAAAGGCGCCTCCCCCCGGGCTGCCTTGTTATAATTAATTCGATTGCCTGCAGAGCCTCGGGCATGGGGAATTGCGAGGCCCCTCATTGACCTCGTTTCTGTCCCTATTGAGCTGCCTCTTCCTTCTTGCTTGACTCCTGCACTTGCTGCCTTCGTCCTCTTGTCCCACCAGCTCTGGGCTTTGGGCTTCGCACTGCAATCAAATCTTAATTCTATATGAGTGGAGGGACTTTTGAGGAGAGAGTTAGTTGCAGCAAAATTATTTTTTTTGAGTGGCGCCAAATTGTCGCTAAAGAATGGCGCCAAATTATAATTAAAAAATGGCGCGAAATAACCTTGAGAGAATCGAGCCAAATGATAATGTTCATCTAAGAGTAGCGCCACATGATAATTTAAGAATGGCGCCAAATGATAATTTAGCAATGGCGCCAAATTAGTGGTTAAGAATGGCGCCAAATTATAATTTAAGAAAAGCGCCAAATTTAATAAATAAAAAAATTGCGCTAAATTATCGTCTAATATTATGAAATGAAACTTTAAGAGGAAGCCAAATGATGTTTATCTCAGAGAAGCACGAAATTAAAATTTAAGACTGGCGTAAAATGATAATTTACCCACGGCGCCAAAGTACTACAGTAGTTAAGATTGGCGCCAAATAATAATTTAGGAGTGGCGCCAAAGTAGAATTGAGAATGGTGCCGAGTTATAAATTTAGTAATGATGCTAAATTATTGTTTAAGAATGGCGCCAAATGATGGTGAGAGAATAGCGCCAAAAAATTTAATAATTGCACCATATAATAATTGAGGATCAACGCCAAAAGTTAATCTAATAGAGGCGCTAAATGATCGTCAAAGACCAGCGCCAAATGTTAAATAAAAAATGGCTCGAAATGATGATCTGAGAATTGCGTCAAATGATAATTTATTAGGGCGCCAAATAATCGTGGGTAACGGGCGCCAAACGATAATTATCATCTAAGATTTAGCGCCAAATGAAAATTATCATCTAAGATTTGACACCAAATGATAATGATAATCTAAGATTTGACGCCAAATAAAAATGATCATCTAAGATTGGCGCCAAATGATAATGATAATCTAAGATTTGACGCCAAATGAAAATGATCATCTAAGATTGGCGCCAAATGATAATGATCATCTAAGATTGGCGCCAAATGAAAATGATCATCTAAGATTGGCGCCAAATGAAAATGATCATCGAAGATTGGCGCCAAATGAAAATGATCATCTAAGATTGGCGCCAAATGATAATGATCATTTAAGATTGGCGCCAAATGAAAATGATCATCTAAAATTGGCGCCAAATGAAAATGATCATTTAAGATTTGACGCCAAATGATAATTAACATCTAAGATTGGCGCCAAATGAAAATGATCATCTAAGATTGGCGCCAAATGAAAATGATCATTTAAGATTTTACGCTAAATGATAATTATCATCTAAGATTGGCGCCAAATGAAAATGATCATCCAAGATTGGCGCCAAATGATAATGATCATCTAAGATTGGCGCCAAATGAAAATGATCATCTAAGATTGGCGCCAAACGATAATGATCATCTAAGATTGTCGCCAAATGAAAATGATCATCTAAGATTGGGGCCAAATGAAAATGATTATCTAAGATTTGGCGCCAAATGAAAATGATCATCTAAGATTGGCGCCAAATGAAAATGATCATCTAAGATTGGCGCCAAATGAATATGATCATCTAAGATTTGGCGCCAAAGGATAATGATCATCGGAGATTGGCGCCAAATGAAAATGATCATTTAAGATTTGACGCCAAATGATAATGATCATCTAAGATTGGCGCCAAATGAAAATGATCATCTAAGATTGGCGCCAAATGAAAATGATCATCTAAGATTGGCGCCAAATGAATATGATCATCTAAGATTTGGCGCCAAAGGATAATGATCATCGGAGATTGGCGCCAAATGAAAATGATCATTTAAGATTTGACGCCAAATGATAATGATCATCTAAGATTGGCGCCAAATGAAAATGATCATCTAAGATTGGCGCCAAATGAAAATGATCATTTAAGATTTTACGCCAAATGATAATTATCATCTGAGATTGCCGCCAAATGATAATGATCATCTAAGATTGGCGCAAAACATAAATATAATCTAAGAATGGCGCAAAACATAATTATAATCTAAGATTGGCGCAAAACAAAATTATAATATAAGATTAGCGCAAAACATAATTATAATCTAAGATTGGCGCCAAATGATAATGATCATCTAATATTGGCGCTAAACATAATTATAATCTAAGCTTGGCGCCAAAGGATAATTATAATCTTAGCTTGGCGCCAAACTATAATTATAATTCCCCTTATCCCCTTCCCCTTACAGCTCCCTTAAATGAAAATGATCATCTAAGATTGGCGCCAAATGAAAATGATCATTTAAGATTTTACGCTAAATGATAATTATCATCTAAGATTGGCGCCAAATGAAAATGATCATCCAAGATTGGCGCCAAATGAAAATGATTATCTAAGATTTGGCGCCAAATGAAAATGATCATCTAAGATTGGCGCCAAATGAAAATGATCATCTAAGATTGGCGCCAAATGAATATGATCATCTAAAATTTGGCGCCAAAGGATAATGATCATCGGAGATTGGCGCCAAATGAAAATGATCATTTAAGATTGGCGCCAAATGAAAATGATCATCTAAGATTGGCGCCAAATGAAAATGATCATTTAAGATTGGCGCCAAATGATAATGATCATCTAAGATTGGCGCCAAATGAAAATGATCATCTAAGATTTGGCGCCAAATGAAAATGATCATCTAAGATTGGCGCCAAATGAAAATGATCATCTAAGATTGGCGCCAAATGAAAATGATCATCTAAGATTGGCGCCAAATGATAATGATCATTTAAGATTGGCGCCAAATGAATATGATCATCTAAGATTGGCGCCAAATGAAAATGATCATCTAAGATTGGCGCCAAAGGAAAATGATCATCTAAGATTGGCGCCAAATGATAATGATCATCTAAGATTGGCGCCAAATGAAAATGATCATCTAAGATTGGCGCCAAACGATAATGATCATCTAAGATTGTCGCCAAATGAAAATGATCATCTAAGATTGGCGCCAAATGAAAATGATCATTTAAGATTGGCGCCAAATGAAAATGATCATCTAAGATTGGCGGCAAAGGAAAATGATCATCTAAGATTGGCGCCAAATGAAAATGATCATTTAAGATTGGCGCCAAATGAAAATGATCAGTTAAGATTGGCGCCAAATGAAAATGATCATTTAAGATATGCGCCAAATGAAAATGATCATTTAAGATTGGAGCCAAATGATAATGATCATCTAAGATTTGACGCCAAATGAAAATGATTATCTAAGATTGGCGCCAAATGAAAATGATCATCTAAGATTGGCGCCAAACGCTAATGATCATCTAAGATTGGCGCCAAATGAAAATGATCATTTAAGATTGGCGCCAAATGAAAATGATCATTTAAGATTGGCGCCAAATGATAATGATCATCTAAGATTTGACGCCAAATGAAAATGATTATCTAAGATTGGCGCCAAATGAAAATGATCATCTAAGATTGGCGCCAAACGCTAATGATCATCTAAGATTGGCGCCAAATGAAAATGATCATTTAAGATTGGCGCCAAATGAAAATGATCATCTAAGATTTGGCGCCAAATGAAAATGATCATCTAAGATTGGCGCCAAATGAAAATGATCATCTAAGATTGGCGCCAAATGAAAATGATCATCTAAGATTGGCGCTAAATGATAATGATCATTTAAGATTGGCGCCAAATAAAAATGATCATCTAAGATTGGCGCCAAATGAAAATGATCATCTAAGATTGGCGCCAAAGGAAAATGATCATCTAAGATTGGCGCCAAATGATAATGATCATCTAAGATTGGCGCCAAATGAAAATGATCATCTAAGATTGGCGCCAAACGATAATGATCATCTAAGATTGTCGCCAAATGAAAATGATCATCTAAGATTGGGGCCAAATGAAAATGATCATCTAAGATTGGCGCCAAAGGAAAATGATCATCTAAGATTGGCGCCAAATGAAAATGATCATTTAAGATTGGCGCCAAATGAAAATGATCATTTAAGATTGGCGCCAAATGAAAATGATCATTTAAGATATGCGCCAAATGAAAATGATCATTTAAGATTGGAGCCAAATGATAATGATCATCTAAGATTTGACGCCAAATGAAAATGATTATCTAAGATTGGCGCCAAATGAAAATGATCATCTAAGATTGGCGCCAAACGCTAATGATCATCTAAGATTGGCGCCAAATGAAAATGATCATTTAAGATTGGCGCCAAATGAAAATGATCATTTAAGATTGGCGCCAAATGATAATGATCATCTAAGATTTGACGCCAAATGAAAATGATTATCTAAGATTGGCGCCAAATGAAAATGATCATCTAAGATTGGCGCCAAACGCTAATGATCATCTAAGATTGGCGCCAAATGAAAATGATCATTTAAGATTGGCGCCAAATGAAAATGATCATTTAAGATTGGCGCCAAATGAAAATGATCATGTAAGATTGGCGCCAAATGAAAATGATCATTTAAGATTGGAGCCAATTGATTATTTAATAATGGCGGCAAACGATAGTATAAAAAAGCAATAAAAAACATTGAATGAAACTTCTAACAAGATTATAATAAAAATATGACTTCCACAGGACGCGTGGCTCAGCACAGCACTCGTATTCGCTACCACTATTCGGTGAAATAGCATGCATGGCTCTGTG
This sequence comes from Macrostomum cliftonense, assembly GCA_950096795.1. Lineage (NCBI taxonomy): Eukaryota > Metazoa > Platyhelminthes > Macrostomidae > Macrostomum > Macrostomum cliftonense. Next base: position 836,243 of record CATNEM010000095.1, on the reverse strand, counting down.
GGCTCATTTGTGAGAAATCAACAGCTTGTTCACACCACGCCCAACTTGAATTGTCACAGCCTTACAATGTAGATATGATAGAACATTCTATAGTTATGTGTACAGATAATGAACTCGAACAAAAGGGTATTGCTGGGAAGACATTATAGGAAAAATAAAATTCTAAATATCTCAATAAGCCGCCGAATTCTTATCGAGCTAGGGAGTTCGGAAGCGCGCATATTATTCAAAGGCATTTCCCTGCTATGCCAGGAATTCCAAAGAGGAGATCACCAATTTAAACAAAAAACTTTATATGAATTTAAATTTGATTGGAAAAAATTTGCTCCGCTGAAACGCCTTGCAACAACATGAATTGGTTACTAAATTGGATCCTCTTAGCAACTACGGTTCCCGTATTGCTGGTTGTCTGCACCACAGTCGATCTCAAACCGAATCCGCTGAAGCCATCGAATCCGAACGTTTGGGTGCACACGCGCCGGCCAGAGACCAGCTACGAAGGCCCCCTGCATCAGTTCGACTCCGCCATCAGGATGCATTCCAGCGTATTCAAACTGAGAATGGACTCCTATCATAAGGAGTGCTTTTACTATGTGCTTCTGGCTGGGTACCAGCTGCACTTCCACATCAGCGTGAGCTGGCGGTCTGGGCTACTTTTCACCTCCCCTTCCCCTACAGCTCCCATTCCCCCACAGCTCCCTTCCCCTTACAGCTCCCTTCCCCTTACAGCTCCCTTCCCCTTACAGCTCCCTTCCACTTACAGCTCCCTTCCCCCTACAGCTCCCTTCCCCCTACAGCTCCCTTCCCCCTACAGCTCCCTTCCCCCTACAGCTCCCTTCCCCCTACAGCTCCCTTCCCCCTACAGCTCCCTTCCCCCTACAGCTCCCTTCCCCCTACAGCTCCCTTCCCCCTACAGCTCCCTTCCCTCTAAAGCTCCCTTCCCTCTAAAGCTCCCTTCCCTCTAAAGCTCCCTTCCCCTAAGCTCCCTTCCCCTTACAGCTCCCTTCCCCCTACAGCTCCCTTCTCCCTACAGCTCCCTTCTCCCTACAGCTCCCTTCTCCCTACAGCTCCCTTCCCTCTAAAGCTCCCTTCCCCCTACAGCTCCCTTCCCTCTAAAGCTCCCTTCCCCCTACAGCTCCCTTCCCTCTAAAGCTCCCTTCTCCCTACAGCTCCCTTCTCCCTACAGCTCCCTTCTCCCTACAGCTCCCTTCTCCCTACAGCTCCCTTCCCTCTAAAGCTCCCTTCCCCCTACAGCTCCCTTCCCCCTACAGCTCCCTTCCCTCTAAAGCTCCCTTCCCCCTACAGCTCCCTTCCCTCTAAAGCTCCCTTCCCCCTAAAGCTCCCTTCCCCTAAGCTCCCTTCCCCCTACAGCTCCCTTCCCCCTACAGCTCCCTTCTCCCTACAGCTCCCTTCTCCCTACAGCTCCCTTCCCTCTAAAGCTCCTTTCCCCCTAAAGCTCCCTTCCCCTAAGCTCCCTTCCCCCTACAGCTCCCTTCTCCCTACAGCTCCCTTCTCCCTACAGCTCCCTTCTCCCTACAGCTCCCTTCCCTCTAAAGCTCCCTTCCCCCTACAGCTCCCTTCCCCCTACAGCTCCCTTCCCTCTAAAGCTCCCTTCCCCCTACAGCTCCCTTCCCTCTAAAGCTCCCTTCCCCCTAAAGCTCCCTTCCCCTAAGCTCCCTTCCCCCTACAGCTCCCTTCCCCCTACAGCTCCCTTCTCCCTACAGCTCCCTTCTCCCTACAGCTCCCTTCCCTCTAAAGCTCCTTTCCCCCTAAAGCTCCCTTCCCCTAAGCTCCCTTCCCCCTACAGCTCCCTTCCCCCTACAGCTCCCTTCCCCCTACAGCTCCCTTCCCCCTACAGCTCCCTTCCCCCTACAGCTCCCTTCTCTCTAAAGCTCCCTTCCCTCTAAAGCTCCCTTCCCCTAAGCTCCCTTCCCTTTACAGCTCCCTTCTCCCTACAGCTCCCTTCCCCTTACAGCTCCCTTCCCCTACAGCTTCCCTTCCCATAGGGCCCCTTCCCATAAGTTTCATTACCTTACTAAAAATTGTCGCTTATAGGTCCTTACCGCCAAAAAAATCATTGCAGATAATCTCGTCCAACCAGCCAACGGACGTTTTTGATGTGTTCATCTCCAGCGGTGACGGCGATCACATAAAGGACTTCGTGTTCCAGACCACCGTGTCGCATCAGATGAACATCACCGACAATGGTTTGTCAAATATTTTTATGAGCTAATTAGGAGACCCAAAACTTTATATTTTATTATTTTTATCGCTTAATAAATATTTTGTTTGATTGTCTTTTCAGACACGTACGAAGTGTGCGTTTACAATCCTGTACAGGGGAAGACAATATCCTATTCCTCTTATCACTACCTGCCGGCCTCGTTTGAGAAAGCGCTGAATGAATTGGCACAGCAGAATAATCTCACTATTGAGGCTGAGGTGAAGCTTTGTATGAAAATTTATAAACTTTCTGTTTAATAGCTTAATTTGCGCTTCTACCCACTAATAATAGCAAAGTAGGCCTATTCCTGCGAGGTGAAAAATCAATTTCGGTTAATAGAGAATTTTAAGTAAATATTTGAATTATCCCAAACATTGACACCCGTCATAGGGTGAAAGGAGGAAGGAGCAGGGAGGTAAACCCATCAAAACTCGGTGGAAACCCCATCAAAACTCGGTGGAAACCCCATCAGAACTCGTTGGAAATCCCATCAGAACTCGGTGGAAATCCATCAAAACTCGGTGGAAATCCCATCAGAACTCGGTGGAAATCCCATCAGAACTCGGTGGAAACCCCATCAGAACTCAGTGGAAACCCCATCAGAACTCAGTGGAAACCCCATCAGAACTCAGTGGAAACCCCATCAGAACTCAGTGGAAACCCCATCAGAACTCAGTGGAAACCCCATCAGAACTCAGTGGAAACCCCATCAGAACTCGGTGGAAACCCCATCACAGAGGAAGCCAGATGGAAGCCCTCATTACTCAGTTCGTCAAGATATTGGCTATTAAGTGATTGACAATAAGAAGCGAACTTTCACAGAACTCGGTCGTGAACCTCGAGCTCAACGTCGGCCGGGCGCTCAACGACATTCAAAACCAACCGCAAATGGCGCGCGATTACAAACTGCTGGAGGATACGAATGCCTACGTGCAGTGGAAAGCCATCATTTACATAGGCCTGATGCTTCTGTCCTTCGGTGGTACAACAGTGTTTATTAGGGGTCTCTTCAATGGCCAGAGGTCCACTGTGTAGGCAAATCGGTATTGTACTTTTACAGACCGGCGAGTATTGCTGATGATTCTTACATTGTTAGAAAAAAATGGTTGACTGTTTCAACAATTGATTAGTTATTGTTATATCATGCTTCATTTTGGATCATCTTTTTGGCTTTACTAAATTAGCTTTTCAAAACCGAATACTGTTTTGGCATTCTATTTATTATATGTTCAATAATTGTTAGCTAGAAACCTTGTCAATTCATATTTAATTTATTCTTTCTAATTTTTTGGTCACGTTAGAATATCAACTATGAATATTAATTATATTACATAATTAGACACCATCTATTCTATCATGAAATTTGTTATAACCAAGTGTGCAGGTGAAACTAATTTAATTGTCTAATCTTCCTTAATTTCAACGTGTTAAGAAGTCAAATTTAAAAAAATTGCATGGAATGGCTCGATTGAGAATTGAGAATCGAACCCTCGACCGTTAGGTTTTTATAAGTCGGAAAAATCGAAAAGCCAATGCTTGGAATAGCTGAGTAAATTTTAGAGTAAAATTTGCATAGGGATTTTTAGTTCCCCATTTTTAGTAGCCCCAGAATATTTCTGTAAGCAATTACACGCACTGCATGACCCTAACAATATTCAATCTAAGCCTGACAAAATTGCAGAAAAAGCTGAACAAACTATTCAGTCGAAATTTGCTAAGCTTCCAACTTTAGTGCTGAGCAGTATAGAGTCAATAAGGAACTCGTGAACAGGCAGCTATGAGTAGTGAATGACTCCGACCAGATGCCCCACTGCACACCCCCAGTCATTCCTTTTACCAATTGCGGACAGACACACAGCTCTATACTACAGCACATGCGCAGCACAAACAGGAAATTAAATTGGATTTAAGAAAAAGTTTTTTCCCCCACTCAGTGTGCACGTGTGGCTGTCTGCGTGCAAGGGCGTCGGGTTTCTCATGTCTCTTTCTCTTTCTCTTCCCCATTCTTCTTTCGATCTCTCTCTCCCAGTGCTCTTAGAAGGATTCTATGGCATTCTCGAGCACAACGTGTCAGTTATGCACGAGCTATGTGTATTTATAACTATAATTATACCTACAAACTGGTTTTTAATTGAAGATTAGCCACGCAGCTCAGCTTTCAAGTTGTTAGCTCTCAGAGACGCGGCAATGCTTTGTAATAAACAATTGCTTTTAGTAGCAGCAATCGCCTGCTGCAGCCTGATTGTCGCCTCTTCCACCGACGAATCCGCCGCCCCCGCCGACGAGTTAAAGACTAAGGATCAACGACCGGAACTGCCCGGCGTTCACGTGACTAACAACCCGGACAGGCCGGGCAACCCGGATGTGAGCGTGCAGACGGACAGGCTGGAGACCAGCTACCAGGGCGCTATGGATCCGCTGCAGGAGCTGATTGCGCCAATGAAATCGTTCAATGGCAGAATTGAATTGGACAAGGACACCACCCAGTGCTTCTATGCGGTGCTGCTGGCTGGTCACTTCTATATACAGGATATTCAGGTTTGCTTTTAGGGGGATATATTGTGCTGCTACATGCTTTCTGCACGTACTTGTAAACTGAATCTTTGCATAAGTTAATTTCTTGCTTAATGCGTACACATAACGCATTGGATTTAAAATGTACGGCATTTTAACTAAATAAAATGGGGGCGAGTAGCCTAGCGGCTAAGCGCGTCTGCCTTGTGTGCCACTACTGCACTGGTCCAGGTTCGAATCCGTCTCGAGAGCGCGGTGTCGTGTACAGGGCCAAATAAATTTGGGGCCTTGTGCGCACGGGGCAAGTTACGCAATCTATGCCCTTTAGGTCAGAGTGTACATTACTGGAACTGCCGTTTGTGCACTAAGATGTACACTATCATCTCTCAAATTTACAGTCTTTAGGACAAGTGGATCTAACTGAAATTTCACGAAATCCCCCTAAACTTCTCCCAGACTGTTCGTTTCTATCAGGACGAAAAATTCGATGTTTTTGTAACCGACGGACATAACAAACTGGTGGCCTCGGAGATTCAAGTGGCGCTGTTCAGACACCAGTTAGTTGTCAATGACACCAGTGCGTAAGATTCAAGTCAATGTCAAATAATAATTTCCTTGTTAGCCACTTTATCAAACCATAATTGGGCATTCCTTATGCAGACACGTACGAGACTTGCATAGTGAACCGGGGCCACAGCAAGATGCTGGCCTACAGTGCTTATCGATTCGCACCGCCTAACCTGGTCAGCGGCAAGACCGATATTGACAAGCTGCAAAACTTTTCCGATCATGCTACGGTAGGGCGCCAATGCGATTTCACTGCCTGTTTGACAACAGACAGAGACAGTATGGAGATGTGACAGTTGTGTGCCAGAGACAGCACGAAAATATTCCGAGATGGAAAAGTAGACAGACGGACAGACAGACACACAGACAGACATACAGACAGACACACAGACAGACAGACACACAGACAGACAGACACACAGACAGACAGACAGACACACAGACAGACGGACAGACAGACACACAGACAGACATACAGACAGACACACAGACAGACAGACACACAGACAGACAGACACACAGACAGACAGACAGACACACAGACAGACAGACAGACAAACACACAGACAGACAGACAGACACACAGACAGACAGACAGACAGACAGACAGACAGACACACAGACAGACAGACACAGACAGACAGACACATACAGACACACAGACAGACAGACAGACACACAGACAGACAGACAGACAGGCAGACACACAGACAGACAGACAGACAGGCAGACACAGACAGACAGACACAGACAGAGAGACAGACAGACAGACACAGACAGACAGACACAGACAGACAGACACACAGACAGACACACAGACAGACAGACACACAGACAGACAGACAGACAGACAGACAGACACACAGACAGACAGACAGACAGACACAGACAGACAGACAGACACAGACAGACAGACAGACAGACAGACACAGACACAGACAGACAGACAGGCAGACACACAGACAGACAGACAGACAGACACAGACAGACAGACCAGCCCCCGCCAATGACGCGCCCGCAGGCCAGCCTGGGCGAGCTGGAGTGGCGAGTCACCATGGTGCTGTCCTACGTGCGCGGTCACTCGGAGATCTACAAAGACACATCGGCCCTGGAGACAACCAACTGGTCAATCCAGTGGAAGGCCTGGGCGACCCTGGGCCTGCAGCTGCTCTCGGTCGCGTTAACCACTTGCTTCATTCGCCGACTATTCACAGAGCCGCGGGGCAAGTTTGCAGCCGTCACCTAAACCGAATAATTAACATCCTTGATGTTGCAAATCTCTAATCAAACTTTCCACCTATAATTGAAGCATCAAATATGGGACACCTTGTCATTCTGATTGCAAAAAATTATCACTAGCCTGTTCCTAAAAAGGTTTTATTCTATGAATCATTAGTTTTTGTATGCGATTAGTCAAAGAAAATAAAGCAAAGAAAACATATTGTAATTTTTTTGCGCCTTAAATTAATTATTTACATACAATAACAACTTTATGGCTTGTATTTCTCATTTTATTAAATTATTGTAATAAATAAACCCTACTGATTATTAAATTAAAAAAACAAAATTTTCAATAATAAAATGCTGCGCTAAATACTATAGCTACTGACAGTAGACAAAATGACGTGAAGCGCATTTGAGTTTCTCATAATGCATAATAAAAAAGCATAAAAAGGAAACAAATAAAGAAATAAATAATATTATGACCATCCCTACTTAGCTACTGTCAGTAGACAAGCAGAGAAATTTAGCACCGAAAAAATTAATGTAAAAAATTTATGACATGTAGCTTATTTAAGCTTAAAATATGAAAAAATGCACAAAATATTTGAAAATCTTAACTTACCTACTGTCAGTAGGCAAGTAGGGAATTAAAGCACCGAAAAAAAGAAAATAAAAAAGAAAAAATATGCAAACAATGATAAACTGCTTGAAGTACACATGCAGACAATACGAAAGAACGAGCAATAATAGATAGTCTCACTTGCGCTTCTCCTGGTGCTCCTTAGCCAGCAGTCGAAGCGGTCGATGTCGCCGTTTACCAAATTTCATCTGCTGCGTCGGCGCCGGCTCCGGCGTTGGCGGCATTTCAATTGCAAAAAAATTCGGCGCCTGCACCGGCGGCCGCTGATTGTCCCGATGCCGGCCGCACTGTTTCAATCGTTGACGACGCGATTCGGGCGACAGGTCGGCGAACCAGGCCTCGCAGTCCGGGCAGCAGTGCGCGTCCAACGCCATCCGATCGTCGCGTCGGCGGACAACGCTAGCCTGACGATAGGCCGGCTTGGCTGGCTCGGGCAGTCGGTTGTAGTCGGCCAGGGTGTACTTTTGGAGCTGAGCTGGCGCTGGTTGAGCGGCTTTCAACGGGTGGTGATCGCTGCGATTGAACACCGGCGAGTCGTCGGGTTCAGCCGCGGGACGAATCACCAGCGTCTCGCTGCCTTCGTCTTCGTAGCCGCCTTCTGCTTCGTTGTTACTGACGCCTATTGGCGCTTTGGACAGCGCGGCCGGCTGAAGAATTGGCGCAGCAGAAAAAGTTTATTACGATACATATCGGCCAAATAGAGTTCCCACGCCGTCAAAAAGAAATCATCTTATATAGGGCGTTGCTTTATCATCAAATCAGAATTTTAAGTCCGAAACTCTTATGTCCCAACTTTGATGCAAATTAAGCTTCACCCTAAGGCCTAACCGTCAATGTACATTACGCCTAACCCTGCATGTACACTAAGCCTAAAAGCAAATGTGAATTGAGCCTAACCGTCAATGTACATCAAGCCTAACCGTCAATGTACATCAAGCCTAACTGTCAATGTACATCAAGCCTAACCGTCCATATAAATCAAGCCTAACCATTAATGTACATCAAACCTAACCGTCAATGTACACTTAGCCTAAACGTGAATGTACACTAAGCCTAAACGTCAATGTACATCAAACCTAACCGCCAATATACATCAAGCCTAACCGTCAATGTACATCAAGCCTAACCGTCAATATACACCAAGCCTAACCGTCAATATACATCAAGCCTAACCGTCAATGTACATCAAGCCTAAACGTCATTGTAAATCAAGCCTAAACGATGTACATCAAGCCTAACCGTCAATGTACATCAAGACTAACCCTAGGGTTAGGGTTCTAACCCTAAATTTAAATTAAGGCATGTACATTAGGTCCCACCCTCAATGTTCTGATTCCTGAACTGTTAAACATTTTATTAGGGCCTTAAACGTAGTACAATAGCGCACTTACATTAGAAGCGCCAACCAGATCCGAAGGCTGTCTCGCTGGAATCACCGTCTCCTCTCCTTCGTCGTCATCTAATACATCATCGACTGGAGTTGCCGCAGCCTCAGCAGCGGTCGATGCAGCTGCGGGAGGCTCGACTGGAACGGGCGGCGGAGCGAAACTGCCAAGGTCGACGTTGAACTGGGTGTCCGGTTGTAGCCAGAAATCTGACGCGTCCGGAGCTTTATTATTTTTCGGTTTGATACTACTGTCGCAACCGGACGCATAAGTAGTATCGGCAGTATTCTCCGCTCCAAGCGCTGACAAGTCAATTTTGCGTTTAGCCTCCGTTTGCAACAGGGTTGTCTGACGATAACGCTTGGAACTGGAGCCGCCAGACTCGGTCGGCTGCTGGAAGCGAGGGCCGGCAACGTTGGACTGACCAGTCACACGCCTGCTGGAGGACAGATTAACAGCATAATATACAAGCTGATACTTGGGAGGGTATATTAGCAATTTTAATTAACTTACACCCTTATTTCATGCGTGAAAATACTAATTGTATGCTTAGACACATCTTTACAGTTTTTAAACCTATATACTTAAAGTACTCGAAGCCTTTTAATGAACAATCAGTGCAAAATTATGCCCTAAAGGTTTAAAATACCTCAGCTTCACTGTACCTTGTGCCTCACCCTCACTGCAGTGTACAGCTGTACATAATACCTCACCTCACTGTACATACTGCCTTAACCCCATTGTACATACTACCTCACCCTCCCTGTACATACTACCTAACCCTCCCTGTACATACTACCTAACCCTCCCTGTACAATACATAATGCCTCACCCTCACTGTACATAATCCCTCACCCCCACTGTACATACTGCCTCATCCTCACTGTACATAATGCCTCACCCTCAATGTACATTAAAGTACATTACCCAAATTGCACATAAAAACAAGACCCTCGCTGTAGATTAAGCTCAATTTAAACGTTAGACTAAGCCACAACACACCTAGTTGGAGACCCCTGCTGATCAATAACCAGCGTCAATTTTCTCTTATTGGCGTTGCTGGCGGAGCAATTTCTCGGTGAATCCGACAATCGCTGTTTAGCTTCAACTGACTGGGCCGGCTGATCAGATGGCGGTCGGACTTCGCTTGACCACTTCTTGTTCGCAATCAGAGACGGCGGAGGCTGCGGTTCCTTCGGTTCTTGCGCTATTAACTCCAGCTCAGCGGAAGTTTTTCTCCGATCCAAATCCGAACGAAATCGAAGATTTTCCTCCGTCAAAGTGTCAATCTTTTGAGCTAGTTGGGCCAAATCCTGACTCAACAGAGCCACAGTCTGATTGCACAGATTAACAACGCCGTCTTGCAGGTCGCGAATGCGTTTTGCCAGCAGCTCGGTGGCCGCGGCGGCAGCGGCGTTTGGGTGGGCTGAGGCAGGCAGTTTGATGGGCTGCAAAATTTTGGGATATGTCAATGAAAATGACGAAAAAATCTATATCACTATGAATTCCCCACTTTTAATTTCTCTGAAAATCATTCGAATTCGGTGAAAAATCACGTAGGGTTTAATCCTCAGTGGAATGGTTTTTTTCTTTTTGCTCACTTATTTATTCCATAGGGTCTAAAAATCTTTCCTTTAGGTCACATTATCCTTCCTTAGTGCTACATTATATTTGTTTATGTCAGAATTTTATTTACTTAGAGCTACATCCTCATTCCTTCAGGTCACATCCTCATTAGTTCAGGTAACATCCTCATTAGTTCAGGTAACATCCTCATTAGTTCAGGTAACATCCTCATTCCTTCAGGTCACATCCTTATTAGTTTAGGTAAAATCCTCATTCCTTCAGGTCACATCCTCATTCCTTCAGGTCACATCCTTATTAGTTTAGGTAAAATCCTCATTCCTTCAGGTCACATCCTTATTAGTTTAGGTAAAATCCTCATTCCTTCAGGTCACATCCTTATTAGTTTAGGTAAAATCCTCATTCCTTCAGGTCACATCTTTATTCGTTTAGGTAAAATCCTCATTCCTTCAGGTCACATCCTCATTCCTTCAGGTCACATCCTCATTAGTTCAGGTCACATCCTCATTCCTTCAGGTCACATCTTTATTCGTTTAGGTAAAATCCTCATTCCTTCAGGTCACATCCTCATTCCTTCAGGTCACATCCTCATTAGTTCAGGTAACATCCTCATTTCTTCAGGTCACATCCTCATTCCTTCAAGTCACATCCTTATTAGTTTAGGTAAAATCCTCATTCCTTCAGGTCACATCTTTATTAGTTTAGGTAAAATCCTCATTCCTTCAGGTCACATACTTATTAGTTTATGTGAAATCCTCATTCCTTCAGGGAACATCCTTATTAGTTTAGGTAAAATCCTCATTCCTTCAGGTCACATCCTCATTAGTTCAGGTAACATCCTCATTTCTTCAGGTCACATCCTCATTCCTTCAAGTCACATCCTTATTAGTTTAGGTAAAATCCTCATTCCTTCAGGTCACATCTTTATTAGTTTAGGTAAAATCCTCATTCCTTCAGGTCACATACTTATTAGTTTATGTGAAATCCTCATTCCTTCAGGGAACATCCTTATTAGTTTAGGTAAAATCCTCATTCCTTCAGGTCACATCCATATTAGTTTATATAGCATCCTCATTTCTTTGGGTAAAATCCTCATTTGTTTAGGTAGCATCCTCATTCCAGTTTAAGAGGTAAATAAAAACAAAAACAAAATTAATCAATAAAACTTGCTAATTAATATTTAAAATAATAAATAAATCATAAGCAATTAATTCGTAAACTAACAGAAACCATAATGATAAAAAATTTTAGGCACATAAAATAGAAAAAAACTTCTTAAAACATCAATCTTAACAAAGGCAAGCATTATAAAAAATCCCATAACTACGAGTAGAGTAATTAAAAAAGGCATGACAACAAAGTCCCTGTAATAAGAATCGAAAAAAACTCTTGCGGAATACACAATCAATGGGTGAAAATAGCGGATTGTAAAAAATCAAATCTACAAGGTAAAATGGCATTATGGTTGATTCGTTGAATACAGAAAAAATGACTCAAATTCAGCGATTAATACCAAAAAATAAAAAGATCAACAGTGCTAGTAACGGCAGTAGCTAGTTATCTATAATAACAGGCTTTTTAGAATTGCCACAGCAAGCTCAAAATCAATCAATAAGGGCCAATTAACATGTTAACTAACATGCACTTTACTAAAAGTCAAAAAGTGGCATGTAATGAGTGACGCTAGCACGGTAAAAGTACATTTTAAAAAGCCAAAAACGCAATACCATTATTAATTTAATGAGTGTTAGTAACAATTAAATTCGTTAATTTCATTCGTAGGCTAAAAACTATGACAGGATGCGATTTTTAACGACAAAAATTTGCGCAGAAACAGAGGCAAGTGAGAGAAAAACAAAACTATGGACACAGATAAGAAGACAAAAAAAATAAGAGCAGAGGGAAACAAAGAAGAAGAGAGGAAGACAAAAGGGGAAGAGAGGGAGACAGAGGGGAAGAGAGGGAAACAAAGAAGAGAGAAGAACAAAAGGGGAAGAGAGGAAGACAAAGGGGGAAGAGAGGAAAACAAAGGGGAAGAGAGGGAGACAAAGGGGAAGAGAGGGAGACGGGGGGGAAGAGACGGAGACAGAGGGGAAGAGAGGAAGACAGAGGGGAAGAGAGGGAGACAGAGGGGAAGAGAGGGAGACAGAGGGGAAGAGAGGGAGACAGAGGGGAAGAGAGGGAGACAGAGGGGAAGAGAGGGAAACAAAGAAGAGAGAAGAACAAAAGGGGAAGAGAGGAAGACAAAGGGGGAAGAGAGGGAGACAAAGGGGAAGAGAGGGAGACGGGGGGGAAGAGACGGAGACAGAGGGGAAGAGAGGAAGACAGAGGGGAAGAGAGGGAGACAGAGGGGAAGAGAGGGAGACAGAGGGGAAGAGAGGGAGACAGAGGGGAAGAGAGGGAGACAGAGGGGAAGAGAGGGAGACAAATGGGGAGACACAAGGAAGAAATCAAAGAAGACACAAGGAAGAAATCAAAGAAGACACAACAAAGGATTCCAATGCACCAAAGCTAATCAAATTTGAAAACCAAAAATTTCATTATATAAAAGTTTGCAAAGCAGATGGACTATGATAAAAAAACTTGAATAGCACAGCGGGGAACTTGCACAAAAAAAAATAGAAACAGGCATATGAATAATAAAGTCAGGCCGCTCACTTGTGCCGCTGGTACAAGTCGTGATGCCGCATCAGCGCCTCAACCACAGCCGGATCCGCCAGCGTGCTGATGTCCCCGATGCTGTCGTAGTCGTCGGCTGCAATTTTTTTCAAAATTCGTCGCATAATTTTGCCGCTACGCGTCTTGGGCAGGCCGTCGGTGAACAGTAGCTTCTCTGGGACGGCGTAGCCAGCGATTCGATCGCGAACTCGACGCTTCAATTCTCGGCGAAGATCGCCGTCGGGCGCAAAGCCGTCCTTCAAGATGACGAAGGCGTAGACGGCCTCGCCTTTGAGCTGGTGCGGATAGCCAATCACGGCGGTCTCGCTGACGGCCGGATGGCTGTCCAGGGCGTCTTCGATCTCGGCGGTGCCCAGACGGTGGCCGGTGACGTTGATGACGTCATCAACTCGGCCGGTGATGTGCAGGTGGCCCTGAGCGTCCCGGCTAGCCCCGTCGCCGGTGAAGTACAGGCCGGGGAACTGGCTGTAGTAGGTGTCCGCAAAGCGTCTGGGCAAGAGGCGGGGGCGATTCGTATTCGTGAGATGTCTTGTAAATCACTCTGAATCACACCTGAATGATAAATAAAAATCCTATCCCTAAAAGATAATTTTAGTGGTACATGAAGCCTTAGAAAATTACCTAAAGGCTCAATCTGAAGGTTACCTGAAGGTTTAATTTCAAGGTTACCTGGAGGTTTAATCTGCAGGTTACCTGAAGGCTCAATCTGAAGGTTACCTGAAGGCTCAATCTGAAGGTTACCTGAAGGACCAATCTGAAGATTATCTGAAGGCTCAATCTGAAGAATACCTGAAGGCTCAATCTGAAGATTACCTGAAGGCTCAATCTGAAGGTTACCTGAAGTCTCAATCTGAAGGTTACCTGAAGTCTCAATCTGAAGGTTACCTGAAGTCTCAATCTGAGGGTTACCTGAAAGCTCAATCTGAAGGTTACCTGAAGAACCAATCTGACGGTTACCTAAAGGCTCAATCTGAAGGTTACCTAAAGGCTCAATCTGAAGGTTACCTGAAGGCTCAATCTGAAGGTTACCTGAAGTCTCAATCTGAGGGTTACCTGAGGGCTCAATCTGAAGGTTACCTGAAGGACCAATCTGAAGATTATCTGAAGGCTCAATCTGAAGATTACCTGAAGGCTCAATCTGAAGATTACCTGAAGGCTCAATGTGAAGGTTATCTGAAGTCTCAATCTGAAGGTTACCTGAAGTCTCAATCTGAAGGTTACCTGAGGGCTCAATCTGAAGGTTACCTGAAGGCTCAATCTGAAGGTTACCTGAAGGACCAATCTGAAGATTATCTGAAGGCTCAATCTGAAGATTACCTGAAGTTTCAATCTGAAGGTTACCTGAAGTCTCAATCTGAAGGTTACCTGAAGTCTCAATCTGAAGGTTACCTAAAGGTTCAATCTGAAGATTACCTAAAGGCTCAATCTGAAGGTTACCCGAAAGCTCAATCTGAAGGTTACCTAAAGGTTCAATCTGAAGGTTACCTGAAGTCTCAATCTGAGGGTTACCTGAAAGCTCAATCTGAAGGTTACCTGAAGAACCAATCTGAAGATTACCTGAAGGCTTAATCTGAAGGTTACATAAAGGTTCAATCTGAAGGTTACCTGAAGTCTCAATCTGAAGGTTACCTGAGGGCTCAATCTGAAGGTTACCTGAAGGCTCAATCTGAAGGTTACCTGAAGTCTCAATCTGAAGGCTACCTGAAAATCAATCTCAAAGGGTGCCTAGATGCTCAACCTAAAAGTTTAGGTTGATCACTCCATAGCGCTCACTTATGATCTCCCCAGATGGTCCTAGCCATTCCCGGCCAGGGTTTCCGCATGCACAGGTGACCTTCGCCAGGCGACTCGGCGACCTCCGTCCCGGTGGCCGGGTCCATCAGCACGGGCTCCAGGCCGTAGAACGGGCGCATCGGCATAGCGGGCAGAATCGGCGCACCCTCGGCGGACGGACGCGGCGCGATGCACACTCCGCCAGTCTCCGTCTGCCACCAGGTGTCGGCTATGTCGCAACGGCCTCCGCCAACCCACCGATGGTACCACTCCCAGGCCTCGTGATTCAGCGGCTCGCCTACGCAGCCAAGCACGCGGAGCCGGCTCAGGTCGTGCCTGAAGGCGGCCGTGAGGCTTCGTTTTGATTGGATGGTTGGGAGATATCGCCGGGAAGATTTGGGCGAATCTTTAGGGGGAGATTGGGAGAAATCGCCAGGAAGATTTGGGCGATTCTTCAGGAGATTGGGAGAAATCGCCAGGAAGATTTGGGTGATTCTTCAGGAGATTGGGAGAAATCGCCAGGAAGATTTGGGCGATTCTTCAGGAGATTGGGAGAAATCGCCAGGAAGATTTGGGCGATTCTTCAGGAGATTAAGAGAAATCGCCGGGGAGATTTGGGCGATTCTTCAGGAGATTGGGAGAAATCGCCAGGAAGATTTGGGCGATTCTTCAGGAGATTAAGAGAAATCGCCCTGGAGATTTGGCAATTCTTCACGTGGGAAATTGGGAGAAATCGCCTGGGAAATTCGGGCGATTTCTCCTAATGTCCTCCTGGAGAAATCGCCTGGGAGATTCAGGCGTTTTTTCAAGAAAAAATTAAAAACACATACGAGAATATTTTTCATGAAATCCTTAAGGAGATTCGTAGAAGTTTATAAAAGGGCATCTAGGATTTCCCCTTACTTAGTAACAAAATCGGTGCTGTATCTAAGCAGCATACGCAGCGACGTCGGCGACAGATAGATATGCGTCAGGCCCAATCGTTGCGCAGTTTCCCAATAGCGCCCAACATTGGGATAAGCGGGCGTACTTTCGAATAGCAGAGTTGTGCCGCCGTTCACCAGCGGGCCATAGACAACGTAGCTGTGCCCGGTGATCCAGCCGACGTCGGCGAAGCAGCCAAACACGTCGCCCTTGTCGGCTTGATAGTCAAATACGTGCTGATGAGTGAGGCCGGCGTACAGCAGGTAACCGGCTGTGCTGTGCACCAGGCCCTTCGGCTTGCCTGTTGAGCCGGAAGTATACAGCACGAACAGAGGCTGCTCGCTGTCCATCGGGGGCGGCGGGCAGTCAGCTGAGCAGGCGGCGGCGTTCTGTGAGAGTGGATGGATGGGGTCTTTTAGGGGGTCATGATGACACTGATGACTCAGTCAGATGGGGTCGTTAGGGGGTCATGATGACACTGGCACTGTCAGATGGGGTCGTTAGGGGGTCATGATGACACTGACTCAGTCAGATGGGGTCATGATAACACTGACTCAGTCAGATGGGGTCACGATGACACTGACTCAGTCAGATGGGGTCATGATGACACTGACTCAGTCAGATGGGGTCGTTAGGGGGTCATGATGACACTGGCACTGTCAGATGGGGTCGTTAGGGGGTCATGATGACACTGACTCAGTCAGATGGGGTCATGATAACACTGACTCAGTCAGATGGGGTCGTTTGGGGGTCATGATGACACTGACTCAGTCAGATGGGGTCATGATAACACTGACTCAGTCAGATGGGGTCGTTTGGGGGTCATGATGACACTGACTTAGTCAGATGGGGTCGTTTGGGGGTCATGATGACACTGACTCAGTCAGATGGGGTCGTTTGGGGGTCATGATGACCTCCCTACAAATGCCAGATAGGGTCGTTTGGGAGTCATGCTGACACTGATGACTCAGTCAGATAGGGTCGTTTAGGGGGTCATGATAACACTGACTCAGTCAGATGGGGTCGTTTAGGGGGTCATGATGACACTGACTCAGTCAGATGGGGTCGTTTAGGGGGTCATGATGACACTGACTCAGTCAGATGGGGTCGTTTAGGGGGTCACGATGGCACTGACTCAGTCAGATGGGGTCGTTTGGGGGTCACGATGACACTGATAACACAGTCAGATGGGGTCGTTTGGGGGTCACGATGACACTGATGACATAGTCAGATGGGGTCTTTTAGGGGGTCATGCTGACACTGACATAGTCACATGGTGTCTTTTAGGAGGTCATGATGACCTCCCTACAAATGCCAGATAGGGTCGTTTTGGGGTCATCATGACACTGATGACACAGTCACATGGTGTCTTAGGGGGTCATGATGACACTGATGACATAGCCAGATAGGGTCGTTTAGGGGTCATGCTGACACTGATGACTTAGTCAGATGGGGTCTTTTGGAGGTCATGCTGACACTGACATAGTCAGATGGGGTCATTGCTAAGCAGTACTGACATCTCTAAAAGGACACACTTGGTCAAATAGGGCACATACTGACACTAATCTGAAGTCACTTTGGGATTCGAAATGACCCACACCAACTATTAGCTGAGAACGAAGAGAAATAATTTGTAATTCACCTTCTCCAGCGGCACGTCAATACCGCCCATTGGCACGCTGGCGCCGGTTCTGGTGCTCACAAACACGCGTTGCACCATTGGGCAAGTTTTTAGGGCCGCATCGACTGTGCGCTTCAGCTCAACTGTTTTGCCGCCCCTAATTGCCTGGTCTGACGTGATGACCACTTTTGCGCCCACTGAAATGGTCGTATTACATATTTTCTTTTTTTGCCCTTCAAATCTAGATCCCATTCCTACAACCCAGATCCCCATCCCTACAAGCTATATCCCAATTCCTACAACCCAGATCCCCATCCATAACAACCCAGATTCCATCCCAATGAGCCGGATCCCCATCCCTACAATACAGATCCCCATCCCTAAAATTTTGATCCCCATCGCTACAAGCCGGATCCCCATTCCTACGATATAGATCTTAACACTAAAAGCCGGATCCCCATCCCTACAAGCAAGTTCCCCATCCCTACAAGCAAGTTCCCCATCCCTACAAGACAGATCCCCATCCCTACAAGACAGATCCCCATCCCTACAAGACAGATCCCCATCCCTACAAGACAGATCCTCATCCCTACAAGACAGATCCCCATCCCTACAAGACAGATCCCCATCCCAACAAGCCAGATCCCCATCCCTACAAGCAAGTTCCCCATCCCAACAAGCCAGATCCCCATCCCTACAAGCAAGTTCACCATCCCTACAAGCGAGATCCCCATCCCTACAAGCCAGATCCCCATTCCTACAATTTTTATCCCCATCGCTACAAGCTAGATCCCCATCCCTACAAGCAAGTTCCCCATCCCTACAAGCGAGATCCCCATCCCTACAAGCCAGATCCCCATTCCTACAATTTTTATCCCCATCGCTACAAGCTAGATCCCCATCCATACAAGCCGGATTCCCATCCATACAATACAGATCCCCGTTCTAAAAGCCAGATCCCCATCTATACAGGTATAGGACAGATCCCCATCCTACAAGCCAGATTCCCGTAACCCTCAGCCTCACCATCCTGAATTCTGGCCGCCAAGGCGTCTGCGCTGAACCCGGCAAACACCACCGAATGGGCGACGCCGATTCTGGCGCAGGCGAGCATCGCGTAGACCACAGGCGGCCCGGTTGGCATGTACAGCACGGCGGTGTCGCCAGCTTTCAGGCCCGACTGCAGCAGCAGGTTGGCCAAGCGGCAAACCTCGGCGTGAAGCTGTCTGCAATGAGCGTTGGTGGTGTGCTTAATCACTACATGTATTTTTAACTGGTTCCTTCGATATTTCGGCACCGCCACGTTGAACTTAATTGCTCCTTTACCTTTCTACGCACGAACTAGTTTGAATAGCACCATCATCTTTTAATCCAATAAGCCAGCATTGTCTTAATCTATTACTCTTTTCTCGGTATATCTATATAGATAGATAGATAGATAGATAGATAGATAGATAATAATGTATGCATAATTCTATCTATCCATCTATATATCTATCTATCTATCTATCTATCTATCTATCTATCTATCTATCTATCTAAAATTAAATAACTAATCAAAAAGCCATATCAATTAATCAATAACAATCTATAGCCGCTGTTATTTATTTTCCTATTTCTATTGCTAAGCAAACTAATTGGAAAAAGCTTGATTAGAATAAATAAAATGTTCAAATATCTAATCGAATACGATTTCTATAAAAAAAAGTAACATTAAAAAGCACCAAGTACTAATATTAATAACTGCGTAAAGCAAATCAATCAGCATAAAGCGTCGAAGCGTGAATTTGGCAAATAAGAAAACAGCAAACCTACTCCGACAATCATAAATCCTTCTCCGCCTGATCTGGCTTAAATGTTTAATCAATAGAATCGAACGGTGAGCCACTCACTCACTGATCAATGTTAAACACTAATTGGTCAGAAACAATCCGACTTGTAATCAATCAAAAGATCAAGTGAAAAAAACACACACCAACTCAACTCACTTGTAGGTAATTGACACTTGATTTCCGGGCTCGTCCTGCTCCCATATTAGGGCAGTTTGTTCGCCTCGATTGACCAAATGTCGATCAATACAATTCACTGTCAAGATTGCAGATGCGAAGCGTTCTGTTTAGTGTGCTAATAATCATACAGGCTTGAGTGAGCGTTCTGTTTCAGTTGTAGAGATATCTCCCAATTTGACTACCTAATACAATTGCTTCAGCAGATGTCGCTACCCTCTCACAGTCCTTCAGCAGATGTTGCTACCCTCTCCCAGTCCTTCAGCAGATATCGCTACCCTCTCCCAGTCCTTCAGCAGATGTCGCTACCCTCTCCCAGTCCTTCAGCAGATATCGCTACCCTCTCCCATTCCTTCAGCAGATGCCGCTACCCTCTCCTAGTCCTTCAGCAGATGTCGCTACCCTCTCCTAGTCCTTCAGCAGATATCGCTACCCTCTCCCAGTCCTTCAGCAGATATCGCTACCCTCTCCTAGTCCTTCAGCAGATGTCGCTACCCTCTCCTAGTCCTTCAGCACATACCGCTACCATTTCTTCAACGCGAGATAGCTATCAACAATAAAATTAGCAGAAGCAATAAGCCCAGCCAATCTACAGTTAGCACAGCATACCACTAGCATTGAGCTTGCCGCCAAGATACCAGGCAATCTTGGCTTCCTTCAAATTGCAATCTGAAACTGTGTGAAATGGTGTCACCCAGTTGAGACGCTGCTCTCCTAGAAGTTTCCAGAATTGCTCACACTGGACAGGGTCATTGCGCAGGGCAGACTGAAGCTGGTCATAGTTAAGGCTGTTAAAACTGCCAAGACCCGTGAATTTGGTTGTTAGGTCTGATAGCCGCCTCACTGGTAGCTTGATCAATTGCAATGGACGCCTGAGCATTTACTCTGAAATATTGTAGATTTATCATCATTTTAATAAAAACTTTTTGGTACTTTAGAGCGGAAGGTGTATTGTAATATACTAGATAGGGCAAGAGCTAAGTTTACAAACAATAAAAAAGCTGAAAAAGTTTGCTAATGGAAAATAGAGGTGACTTTTTGGTCATTTCCACTAAATAGCTAAGAATAGATAGCCCTATTCTTAGGTAGGCTTAGTGATGACTATAAAAACACTACACTAGGTAGTATATATTGGCATTGATTGCTAGTTTAATTTTGCCATTAATAATATCCATTGCAACTCTATGGCTTTCTGATACTTCATTAATAATTTATATTGGAAATAAAATAAAACTATACTAGTTTGACCCTTAAGAAATTTTTTGTTTTAGCAGGCCTAAAAATAGAAAGTTAAAATGAACCTTGGAATGAAAGCGCATTTTATTTTACAAAATTAGAATAAAATAATTATACCAGTTAGAAGGAACTTTAATTGTTTCCATTTTCTACATTGCAAAATGTATTTAACAATGTAGTATTAGGACAATTATTAAATATAGCAGTGAAGAAAAAAGAGGCCACTAAAACTATGTGTATTAATGACTACCAAGAATAATAGATTATATTTTTCGTTTTTGTTCTAGTTGGTTTTGACTAAATAGATACTAACTTATAATATTTAATTTTGGGTCTCCTAAATCAATATATACATAGGCCTACATAAATATTTCTGCTAAAAATAATTACCATGTTAGGCCTATGGTTGATTGTCAAGGCATTCTCTATACTTAGCTAGTCATAAAATTGAATAAAATGAGTAGTAGCAGTCTAGCGTTCCACCTAGATTGGGCAAAAAGTTTTTTTTAGTTTTATAGAAATATTTTAAGTTTAAATAAAAAAGATTATTTTAAAAAAATTATCATAAGATATATCATAGAAGAAGTTACAGTTGCATCAACCATCTAGTGTACTTTTGAGCCAGGTTTCTAATAATTATTGTTGAAAGGCCCTTTGTAGTAAGCCTATATAGATATATGCAAATGATAGGCCTAAAACGAAACAAATTTTATTTACAAAATCTGTTTGATGATAAAAAAGCTAATAGCAACCAAGGCCTACTAAAAGAGAATATACTATTATTAAAAAAATTTTGTTACAATTCTAATGTACTAACTGGTGGGCCTAATAATAGCCAATTAATAAGTTCTAGTGTTCTATCTGCTGTCTGTTCGGCTTAAGTCCATTGGAATTAGGAACAATTATTAATGAATTTGCGAAATCTAAGCTCTTCCCAGGCAAACACGTCTTTCAAATATCAACAGAGGAGCTTTTTCAGGCTGCATTGAGATTAAATTTTTCTGAATTTCCCAGGCTAAGCTTTGCCTTTCTTACGACGGCAGGTTTTCGAAAATCAAATTTCCGCGTTTTTTCCAGGCAAGCATTATAGCATGAAATATCAATTTTGCTAACCTTCTTTGCAGCATCAATTCAAATTACAAAAAATTATTAGAGACAGAAAATAAATGACTTTATTGCTTTTGATATTTATTAAAATATAAAGTTTAAAAACTCTTCTTTCCAGGAACTGCGCTAATCAGTTACACTGTTACAATGTTCTTCGATTGTGACACTACCAATTCTGTTAAGTCCTGCAAATATTTTATTTAAATTTACAGAACCAAGACTCTCTAAATGGCAGAAAAGAAACGTGATTCTGAAGGCGGAAAGGACGATTTTAAATTTGCTGCCTTAAATTTGTCAGAAAAGCACCACGAGAAGTGTCCTTTCTGCAAAGAATCCTTATGTTGCAGTTGCAGAGAAATTGATGACGAATTCAAGAAAGTTCTTGAAGATAAATCTTATCAGCAGCAGGTTTTAGCTGCTTTAGAAAAAAATCCAGAGACATCTACCCATCATAAAATTTTACAGAGGAGTCTTTCAACGAGATCACGGGCGAAGACATTTTGTCAGAATAATGGTAAGTAATTCTGACTGAGTGCTGGCTATACTATAGCAATGTAATTTATATAATAAAAAATGGACAGGTTTTTATTTTTAATTGTTACAGTGAATAGAGAATTTGATTTTTCATAAAGAAATATCCATTGTACCACAAATAATATGATTGTTTTTTCTGTTAAAAGATAATAAAGCAAGCCCTCTACTATACAATAAACTGTCGCTACTAAAGTAACAAAAGCTAAAACTTTTTAACCTTTATACAATGCTCATATCTGTGATTTACAAGAAAAAATCGTTTTTGGTTTGTTGATCATTATACTCTTTACAAAAGTAATTTTAGCCCATTTTTATTTGATAGGTATAATGTTATAAAGTATATTTAAGGGCTTATAATTGACATGTGAAATAAAAATGTACTCTATATTCTATTTCAGCTTATGTACCAGAAGGCATCAGGCCAACAGTGATTGTTCTAGTTGGCCTACCTGCGCGTGGCAAGACCTACATCTCTAAGAAGCTCACTCGATACCTCAACTGGATTGGTATTGCTACCAAGGGTTAGTTAATCATATGTTGAGACAAAAATTTTACTTGCATCTTTACAGAATTTTCGCTGGGAATATAATAGTTTTTGTAAATTTTGTCCCTTTATTTTGACTATGATTTTGTGATTCCTTTGCTACTTCTACACTACACTCTTCAGAAATCAGTAAATCTCAATAAACCCAACTCGTTTGATTCCCACCCAACTCCAGTATTCAATGTTGGTGATTACCGACGCCGCAAGACCTCGGAGACCAGCCACGGTTTCTTCGACCCTGGCAACGCTGAAGCGTCGCGCCTCCGCGAGGAGTGCGCCCGCCTGGCACTTGACGACGTCAGCCGCTACCTGACGACGGAGGCCGGCGAGATAGCCGTATTTGACGCCACAAATTCTACTAGGCGACGTCGGACGGCCATCCTGGAGCACTGCGCGGCCGCCAATTTCAACGTGTTCTTTGTGGAATCCGTCTGCGACTCACAGGACATCATTGAGGCCAACATCCTTGATGTAAAGGTGTGCAGAAGATATCCGGTTAGGTTAAGATTATTGACGTAGGAGCACCTACCAGATCCTCAAATGTTTTATGCCTTCATTTTCCCAGATCCTCAGGTGGTTACAACCGCTGTTTTCCCAGATCCTCAGTTGGTTACAGCCGCTGTTTTCCCAGATCCTCAGGTGGTTACAGCCGCTGTTTTCCCAGATCCTCAGTTGGTTACAGCCGCTGTTTTCCCAGATCCTCAGGTGGTTACAAGCCGCTATCTTCCCAGATCCTCAGGTGGTTACAGCCGCTGTTTTCCCAGATCCTCAGTTGGTTACAACCGCTATTTTCCCAGATCCTCAGGTGGTTACAGCCGCTGTTTTCCCAGATCCTCAGGTGGTTACAGCCGCTGTTTTCCCAGATCCTCAGTTGGTTACAGCCGCTGTTTTCCCAGATCCTCAGTTGGTTACAACCGCTATTTTCCCAGATCCTCAGGTGGTTACAACCGCTGTTTTCCCAGATCCTCAGGTAGTTTAAGTCGCTATTTATCCCCAGAAATACGATTCAAAACACTCTCTAACCTACCCTAATTTAAAACCCTCCCCCAGGTAAACAATCCGGACTACCGCAATCTAAACGACAAGGAAGCCGCCCTGCAGGACTTTCTGCAGCGCATTCAGCACTACAAAACTGAATACGAGCCGCTAGACGAGCACCACGCCCAGGACTCGCAGCTGTCGTTTATTAAGATTTACAATCAGGGCGAAAGATTTCTGATTAATCGACTACAAGGCAATATTCAAAGTCGCATAGTCTACTATCTGATGAATATAAAGGTGAGTTTTCTCATTTATAATTTACATTTTCGATAGAACGCTACTGTGAGTAGTGTAGTTCGGCTAGATAGTTTATTTTATGATGGATCGTTACTTTATGAGTGCATTATCTCAGGTATCGCCTCTGCTCTTCCAAACCGGCCTGCTGAATCGCCCCTACCCCTATCTCAGCCTGCAAAATCGCCCTTAGCATTATCCCAGCCTGCAGAATCGCCCCCAGCCCTATCCCAGCCTGCAGAATCGCCCCTACCCCCAACCCAGCCTGCAGAATCGCCCCTACCCCCAACCCAACCTGCAGAATCGCCCCTACCCCCAACCCAGCCTGCAGAATCGCCCCTACCCCCAACCCAGCCTGCAGAATCGCCCCTAAACTCAGCCTGCACCTGCAAAATCGCCCCTACCCCCAACCCAGCCTGCAAAATCGCCCCTACCCCCAACCCAGCCTGCAGAATCGCCCCTACCCCCAACCCAGCCTGCAGAATCGCCCCTAAACTCAGCCTGCACCTGCAAAATCGCCCCTACCCCCAACCCAGCCTGCAAAATCGCCCTTAGCATTATCCCAGCCTGCAGAATCGCCCCTACCCCTAACCCAGCCTGCAGAATCGCCCCTACCCCTATCTCAGCCTGCAGAATCGCCCCTACCCCTATCTCAGCCTGCAAAATCGCCCTTAGCATTATCCCAGCCTGCAGAATCGCCCCCAGCCCTATCCCAGCCTGCAGAATCGCCCCTACCCCCAACCCAGCCTGCAGAATCGCCCCTACCCCCATCTCAGCCTGCAGAATCGCCCCTACCCCCATCTCAGCCTGCAGAATCGCCCCTACCCCCAACCCAGCCTGCAGAATCGCCCCTACCCCCAACCCAGCCTGCAGAATCGCCCCTAAATCTACACTAGCATGTGCCGCAACCGCTCCAACAGGTGGGCTACAACCGTTGCATCTACCTAATCCGTCACGGCGAGTCGATGTTCAACCGACTCGGTCGAATTGGCGGCGACGCTGACTTATCCGAACACGGCCGAACATTCGCCCGCCGTCTAGGCGAATGGATTGACGAGCGCTGCGGCGATCGGGACCGGCCAACTCTGCGCGTGTGGACCAGCCACATGCGTCGGACAATACAGACCGCCGCGTTTATTAAAACTCCCCACGTTCTGGAGCATTGGAAGGCTTTGAACGAGATCGACGCCGGCGTGTGCGAGGGCATGACGTACGAGGAGATTGCGGAGAAATTGCCTATTGAATTTGCTAATCGGGACAAGGACAAGTTCAACTATCGGTAATTATTGCCTGGCTGCTGATGTACTTTGTCTGGGGTTGCTTTGTTTGGGATTACCGATGAACGATTTCTTGACAGCTGATGAATTCCCCATGAGGGATTTTTTGTCGGCTGATGAATTCCCTATGGGCGACTTCTTGACGGCTGATGAATTCCCCATGAGTGATTTCTTGTCCGTCTGATGCATTCCCCATCAGCGATTTCTTGACGGCTGATGAATTCCCCATGAATGATTTTTTGTCGGCTGATGAATTCCCTATGGGCGACTTCTTGACGGCTGATGAATTCCCCATGAGTGATTTCTTGACAGATGATGAATTCCCCATGAGTGATTTCTTGACAGATGATGAATTCCCCATGAGTGATTTCTTGACAGATGATGAATTCCCCATGAGTGATTTCTTGACAGATGATGAATTCCCCATGAGTGATTTCTTGACAGATGATGAATTCCCCATGAGTGATTTCTTGACAGATGATGAATTCCCCATGAGTGATTTCTTGACAGATGATGAATTCCCCATGAGTGATTTCTTGACAGATGATGAATTCCCCATGAGTGATTTCTTGACAGATGATGAATTCCCCATGAGTGATTTCTTTTTGGCTGATAAATTCCCTATGAGCGATTTCTTGACAGCTGATGAATTCCCCATGAGCGATTTTTTGACAGCTGATGAATTCCCTATGAGTGATTTCTTGTCGGCTGATAAATTCCCTATGATTGATTTTTTGTCCGTCTGATAAATTCCCTATGAGTGATTTTTTGTCCGTCTGATGAATTCCCTATGATTGATTTCTTGACGGCTGATGAATTCCCTATGAGCGATTTCTTGTCGGCTGATGAATTCCCCATAAGTGATTTCTTGTCGGCTGATGAATTCCCCATAAGTGATTTCTTGTCGGCTGATAAATTCCCTATGGGCGACTTCTTGACGGCTGATGAATTCCCCATGAATGATTTTTTGTCGGCTGATGAATTCCCTATGGGCGACTTCTTGACGGCTGATGAATTCCCCATGAGGGATTTCTTGACGGCTGATGAATTCCCTATGAGTGATTTCTTGTCCGTCTGATGCATTCCCCATCAGCGATTTCTTGACGGCTGATGAATTCCCCATTTGCGATTAATATCTGATAAATGATGATGCCAGGTAAATAAAATTTTGATCGCTTCCTCATGCCCAGCTGCACCCTAATTAACCTATCAATCTCGCAATGCCAACGCACCCGCAGCTATCCGCAGGGCGAATCCTACGGCGACTTGTTGGCCCGCCTGGAGCCGGTGATCATGGAGCTGGAGCGCCAGTCGCACGTCCTAGTTGTCTGCCACCAGGCTGTAGCCCGCTGCCTGCTAGCCTACTACATGGACGTGAAGCACGCCGAGTTGCCCTACGTACGCGTGCCGCTGCACACAATTATCCGACTGACTCCAGTTGCCTACGGGTGCATTGTTGAGCACATACCGTTAGATGTACCCTGCGTCGATACACATCGCGACAAGCCTCAAGTGAGTGAATTGTTTTATTTAATTTCTTATGTCCGTACATTTTATAGCGAAATTTTTTATGGAACTCTACTGTAAGTAGAGTAATAGGGATTTTTATCGCAATTGTGTATTTAGGCTTAAAAATCACTAATTAATTATAAGATAGTTTACCGCATTTGTTTCTTTATTTTAGAACACGGATGTTGCTAGAAGCGCCGTTGATGCTTTGTCCACCTTGCCTGAGCATTATTAACTAAATTTTGATTTTCTTTTCAAGAAAACTGAGACTTCAATGTTTTAAAGTCAGTTCTAATTAAGTCCAATATTTATAATTCTATTATCAAAATCATTTTTCAAAACTGCTTTTTTTGTTTTGTGAAGGCATTATTATTTTAATCATTGAACTTTTCTGCTGATTATCTATATTTTTAAACATTTTTATTTTTCATATGGCCCATAATTTTAGCTTGATTCCGTATCTTTCGATTTTTGTTTTGTTTTTGTTCTTTTTCATCTGCTTTACTATTAACAATGAAAATCAGCTGTTTTATTTTAATTTTCGTGCTACTCTACTTAGTCAGCTTTATTTTTAGTAGTGAATAGCGCATTAATAACAATTTTCTGCAGATGTTTAGATAGAAATAAGTAATTGATTTTATTGCAAGCAATAGTTGCCCATAAGAATACATACTCGATTTTTAATAAATAGTAAAATGCTGCAAAAGTACGTTTTTATAGTTGCTATGTTATTTATCTAGTCTTAGCGTTTTAATGCTTAAATTATCAATTTTTTGTTCGGCGCATGAATAATAATTAATTGAGCAATATAATTTTGCTTTTCGTTACAATTATTATATGAAAGTTGCCATTGTTTTGATAGAAAATCAATTTTAACTATCATGATTTTTTTGTTGTATCTTTTCACTGTTTTGATTGGTGGGCATTAAATATGAAATATAATTTTGCGCTGATTCAATAATTTAGTAAAAATTAGATATGCAACTTTTGTTAAAGGTTGTGCTGTTAAAAGTCAGACTTCATTGTTTATTGTTACTGCAGATGAAAGGTTACTGTGCAAGTTTAATATACGCTCGAAAGTAATCTGTTTGAGAGGCAGAAATGTCACTTTCTTTAAAAATGAAAATTACAGCTTCAAAGTAATTGCAGTAAACATTTCTGCAAGTTAAAAAAGGTAACTGTTAGCTATCCATATATGATCTTAGTTAATTAGACGCTCAATTCCTCTGTCCATAGAACGGTCTATGGCCAAACCGTGCCTAGTGATACAGTTTCATTTATACGAGCAGAGATGCTCAACATTAAATATACCTTCAGCACGCTAATAAAAAAGGCTCAACTGGAGCACAAATGAATTGCTAGCTAGAGGCTAGTCTGAAATAACAATTGGCTTGACTCCTTCAATCTCCCAAAGTAACACTGGCGACGATTCCGATCGAACCCCTGGAGACAGATGCGCCGGCCGAAGTGAGCCGATGGCTTCAACGATTCGAGGCGATCGCCAAAGTCAACAAGTGGGGGGAGCACGTGTTGAAGTACGCATTCATCGCTCAACTTGGAAAGAAAGCGTTTAACCTGATTGCTGACGCGTCACTTCCGAACAAACCGGAAGATAAGACGTTCGAGGACCTGAAGGAACTGCTTGAAAAGGAGACGCAAGCGACAAAGTCAGGACTGGCTTACAGGCACACATTCCACCACCTAAAGCAAGAAGATGGAGAAGACTCGTCCGCTTTCGCTAGGAAGCTTCGTCAGGCCGCAGAGAACTGTGAATTCACCGACCTAAATGAAAGACTGCGCGACCAGTTCGTGTTTGGCCTGGCCAACAAGGATATCGTCAGGAAGCTCCTAACGGAAAAACTCAAGGATCTCACACTGGAGAAGGTGAAGGCTGTGGCCAGTGCCTGTGAAGCCGTCGCGCGCGGTGAAAAGCAGATGAAAGGGAGCGATGTCCTGATGATCAATAACTGCAAGGCGACCCCAAAGCGTAAACCAGACACACGACCGAAGGATCCCAAGGCCCATCAGTCCAACAGCAAGTGGAATCAACGGAGCCAAGGTGATCAAATCAAATGCTTTTGTTGTGGTAAAGACGGACATCGCAAGGATGTCTGCCAGCATCGTTCAAAAACGTGTTTGACCTGTGGCAAAGCTGGTCATCTTAAAGCCGTGTGCAAATCAAACACCGCGAGACCAAATCAAGGATCATGGAGGACGGACAAGGTGAGAGCAATCGAGCCCAAAGAAAACCCACCTAAATCGGAAGGGACATTCGATCGCATCTTCTCAGTAACCAGTGAGAACAAAGAAAGTTTAGGCGGACACCGAATAACCAGGCTATTGGTCGTAAACGGAGTCAATCTCCATATGATTTTGGACACGGGATCAGTATCATCATTTGTACCACTAAAGGTGTATCAAAGCTTCCTGGAGAAGCCCGAGCTTAAGTCTACTGCCCGAAGGTTTACAGCCTACCAAGGCGACCCGGTGCGCGTCCTAGGAGAACTAACAGTCAGAGTGGAGCAAGGTGGAAACTTCGCTAATTTACCTTTATTTGTCGTAGACCATCCAGATGCGGAGCCGATTTACGGACTCGACTGGATTTCAGTGTTAAAGCCGGAGCTGTACACAACCATAGCCCGAGGAGGAAATTTCAGCACAAGCAAAGGAACAGCTCAATCTTCTATGTGTCCGGTTGATGGAGTCAAGGTGTCATTAACAGTCAAGCCGGGAGCAAAACCAGTTTTCTGCAAGCCCAGACAAATTCCATACGGAATCCTGGAGGACGTAAAGAGCGAACTCAAGAGAATGGAGTCCGATGGCCTACTGGAGAAAGTGCAATCGAGTGAATGGGCCACTCCAATAGTCTGTGTCAGAAAGCAATCCGGTAAGATCAGAATTTGCGGTGATTACAAGGTAACGCTTAACCCGGTTCTAAAGGACATGGTATCGACTACACCTTCGATTGACGAAGTAATGTCCAGCCTATGGCGAGCCAGGAGATTTTCAACACTAGACCTCACTAATACCTATCTGCAAGTGCCAGTCGACACAGAGTCCAGTCTTATGCAGACCTGGAGTACTCCTTTTGGCCTATACCGCCCGACCGCTCTCGCTTACGGTGTTAAGCAGGCACCAGCAATTTTCCAATCGTACATGGACAAGCTCCTGCTAAACCTCGAAGGCGTGGTGTCCTACCAAGATGACATTCTTATCTGGGGAGAGAATCAGGCAATTCACGATGAGCGGCTTAACAACGTGATGAAAATTATCAAGGAGAACGGACTGCAAATAAATATGGACAAGTGCGTGGTGAACACACCGTTAATTAAATTCCTGGGTTTTGAAATCAGTGCAGACGGCATTCGACCCTTAAAGGAGAAAACAGAAGCGATTGCCGGACTGAAAGAGCCTACTGATCTAAAACAGCTTCAAGCATTTATTGGAATGGTTGATTTTTACGGTCGATGCGTTCCAAATCTGGCTACGTTGAAGGAGCCTCTGACCAATCTTACGAGGTCAGGCGTGCCCTGGGCATGGGGAAGGCAGGAACGCTGCGCTTTCAATGCCATCAAGGACAAACTATACCATGCAGGACTACTCAAGCCGTTTGACCCAGCTGACATGGCTATACTTACTACTGACGCTTCACCAGTTGGACTAGGTGCTGTGCTGGAGCAGTCGTCAGGACCTGTTCTGTTTATCTCGGAAGACACTAACGTGAGCGGAGCGCAACTACGCTCAAATCGAGAGGGAAGCTCTCGCAATTATCTGGGCTGTAAAACGTCTTCATAAGTATTTACTGGGACGCAAGTTTGTGCTCAGAACAGATCACCACCCGCTCAAGTTTCTGTTTGACCCTGGAAAGGCGCTGTCCACAGTTGCCGCGGCTAGGCTACAACGGTGGGCGATTACTCTCATGGAATACGACTATATCATTGAATGCAAACGATCTGAAGAAATCCCGGTTGCCGATGCCCTATCTCGATTAAAAAACAGCGTCGCGGAGTACGAGCAGTTCGATGTCAGCTCTATACAGGACAGCCTGCTCGATATTCCGATCAACAAGGAGCAGCTCAGGTGCAAATCCATGATGGATAAAGAGTTGCGACAGCTTTTTCCACTTGTTAAGCACGGCTGGACAGCACGAGGAATTCAGAAACTGCCCACATACGCACGATTTCGAGATGAATTAGTAATTGAACATGGTGTTTTATACAGAGGCTTGCGACTTCTGATTCCGAAGGACGAGCGTCAGAGGGTGCTACAACTACTTCACGAGGGCCATGTCGGTGCAGACAAAATGAAGTCCATCGCCAGGCAGTGCGTCTGGTGGCCAGGCATAGACTCAGATGTGACACTGCACGCAAAGCGATGCCCTGCCTGCCAGGCGAACAAGGACCATGGGTCAACAATTCAATGGACTTCATGGCCGGAGGAGAATGAAAAGTGGTCAAGAGTGCATGCTGATTACGCAGGACCATTCAAGGGAGACAAGTACTTACTTGTACTCGTCGATGCCTATAGCAAGTGGGCCGAAGTACACGTTGCACAGTCAACTACATCGGCAGAAACTATCCGGCGGTTTCGAAGAACATTCTCGCAAGAGGGAGTCCCAGCAACCTTAGTCACGGACGACGGACCACAATTCACTTCTGCAGAGATGGAAGGATGGCTGAAGGGAGTCGGCTGCAGACACGTGCTTACGCCTCCATACCACCCTCGATCAAACGGACTGGCCGAAAGATTTGTCAGAGACCTGAAGAACCATGTAAGAGCATCCGGAACGGACGACGATCTTCAGACCAGTGTGGACCGTTTTTTGCTGCAATACAGGAACTCGCGTCACTCAACGACAGGCAAGGCACCCGCGGAGCTGATGAGAGGACATCTATTGCGTACGGCAACCCTGTACTTGGCAAAGGAACCGGTGTGGGTGAAGACCTACAAGCACGAAATGGAGAAGTGGAAACCTGGCGAGGTCGTCGCGAGAGAAGGTACTCGTAAGGCGATCGTGGGAGTGCAACTCGACGACGGCACATGCGGTCGATATCATTTGGAGCAGACCAAGCCAAGGATTCCATCGGAGAATTCTGCGACCGAATCACGTCAGACGAATGTTCCCAGAGATGCTGCCGATCCAACTGACGATAAAACGACTACGGAAGCAAGACAGCTAGGGACAGGTCATCCCAGCAAGCGCACGCGAAAAGCTCCAGACAGGCTTCATTATTCTACTATGGGAAGACCTGATGGCACTTGACTGATTGTGCGAATTCTCGTACATGTACTGTGACAAGACTACAGGGGAGGAGTGTTAGCTATCCATATATGATCTTAGTTAATTAGACGCTCAATTCCTCTGCGCAATGGTCTATGGCCAAACCGTGCCTAGTGATACAGTTTCATTTATACGAGCAGAGATGCTCAACATTAAATATACCTTCAGCACGCTAATAAAAAAGCTCAACTGGAGCACAAATGAATTGCTAGCTAGAGGCTAGTCTGAAATAACTATTGGCTTGACTCCTTCAATCTCCCAAAGTAACAGTAACATTTTGAAATGTTAGTTATGAAGCCATATTAATTAACTGAATATAACTAACTATAAAATAACGCAAACAATGACCCATTTCGGTATGAATTTACGCCGAATAAAATTCTTTCAATTTATTTTTTAATGAATGACGTATTTTAATTTACAGAGCATACTGTATTTTGTATTGCTGTTCAAATTTTTTATTTAAAAAATACAGATTAGATTTAACCTTTTCCGATATTAAAACAAACTAAGAAAAAAATTCCAAATAAACAAAGCTTAATGTGCAAATTTTCGAATTTAGACTACAACACAAGGCCCGTGTTGGTTTCGCACTATTTCTCAATTTCTCAGTTGAAAGGTGAAACGCATTCGCAAACTACATATTCGGGTTGGCCAGTTGCGTTGGCGGGCGCAAAATCGTTCAGTCCCGGCAGGTTGTGATGCCTGTCGATTGCGTTTTCATTCATCGAGGCGTTGTCTGGCTGGCCACTGCCCCACAAGCTGCTGCTCACGCTGATGTTGCAGCCGACCCAGAACCAGCCGTCCTTGAACGCCGCACTCGCTACGTATTTGAAGCCACCAAGCCAGATTGACTTCGACTTGTTAAAGTAATCCCTGTTGAACTGAGTGTCAATGAAGGACATCTCCGCCGAGTCCGCCACGTCCGCCATGATCACCAGCCCGCTCTCGTTCTCGCACTTCTGCCTGCCTTTCCACCAGTTGCCCACATTCGGGTGCACCTTGTACCTCACTCCGCAGTGCTCAGTGTCGTATCCAGACGGACACAGCCGGCCCGCCTGCAGTCCCGCCAGTCTCTTCACAAACACCCGGCCGGTCCTCGAGCAGGTGCAGTTTTTCACGCCTTTGCTGCACCTGTCGAACACGAAGAGCTTGCACGGACCGTCTGCTGTGCTGAAGGCCTGGCAGCGTTGTCGGCTGCTGCACTGCACGGAGCACTGGAGCTCCAGGGTCGGACCGGCTACCTCAGTAGCGGCGATGCCGAGGACCTCCGTGAACTGGTCGTTGATGCACAGACTGCCGATCACAGGCTCGTAGGAGGTTCTGCAGTCTTCACTGCAAGCTGAATTGCAGAGGGCGAGCAGGAACAGCGCTGAGTGCAGCTGGAGGACTGGCCTCATTCTTGTCCAGAAAACTTTCTCTTTCTTTCAATTGCTTTGCCCTCACTGTTTCTCTGTTAAGAAGGTGGTTCGTCTGGATTGCGGTGGCAGTCGTGGAAATTTTTCAGATTTTAAGATTAACTTTTTGACTGTCCAGATTTTTGTAGGCTGATGTGAGCCAGGCACGCAAACTGCCGACCTTATGCCAGTTTGAGGAAAAACTTTTTGGGTGGTCCATCGTGTTTATCCTATACAGCTTTTCAGAAGCCGAGGTCTGCTTAAAGGGAGCGACTCTCGGCAAACTGCATTCATCACCGTCTCTGCTTTGAAAATTAAAATTTTGTTTGCTTAAGCTCACCTGATGAAATTTCTGTGGGTTTGGCGGGTGAAGAAAACGGCCCAATCTGAGTTATTTTAGGACTGAGGAATTTTGCGACGCTTGAGCTAATTTTCAGTGGTATTGTCAAACGCAACCGCAAAAGTAGACTCAAACAGTGCGGCTTTACAGAAATACAGCGCTCCTTTACAACAATGCAGCACCCCTCTACAGCCTTGCAGCGTCCCTCTACAGCAACGCAGCGCCTCTCTACAGCAATGCAGCGCCCTCTATAGCAATGCAGCGCCCCTCTATAGCAATGCAGCGCTAGCGCCTCTCAACAGCAATGCAGCGCCACTCAACAGCAATGCAGCGCCCCTCTACAGCAATGCAGCGCCACTCAACAGCAATGCAGCGCCCTCTATAGCAATGCAGCGCCCCTCTATAGCAATGCAGCGCCCTCTATAGCAATGCAGCGCCCCTCTATAGCAATGCAGCGCCCCTCTATAGCAATGCAGCGCCCCTCTATAGCAATGCAGCGCCTCTCAACAGCAATGCAGCGCCACTCAACAGCAATGCAGCGCCCCTCTACAGCAATGCAGCGCCCTCTACAGCAATGCAGCGCCCTCTATAGCAATGCAGCGCCCCTCAACAGCAATGCAGCGCCCCTCTACAGCAACGCAGCGCCTCTCAACAGCAATGCAGCGCCCTCTATAGCAATGCAGCGCCCCTCTACAGCAATGCAGCTCCCCTCTACACGATCTGTAGGGCTTTTGTTTAGAATTGAAACCTTCCTCCCCAACAGAAAATCTGGATCCAACACTCTTGGCTATTCAATTTGCTGGATGAAGTCTCATGCAGGGCTCAAGCAGTGAATAAATATGCAAACTAATCTCAGTGATCACGGAGTGAACACAATCTGTAAGCTGTCCGTGATATAAGGAAAGATACTTAAAAAATGAAACCAAACGATAGCGTAAATTCATAAGGTTGGGTCAAAGACTACAAATTTTCCAGAAAAATAAATTTTTTTTATTGACTGCAGACATTCATCAAAAACGGCTTTAATATGCGTAACCCAAGCTCAGAGCATTTTCAGACCATTAGTTACTGGTCACCGCTTAGGCTAGTACAGCATCAACAGCCTTGAATGCATCATCCGCATGATTCAAGTGAAAGCAAAGTAACCTACCATAACGGCTTAGTTAGCGATATCTATTAATAATAAAATTATGCTTTATCTACTAAAATAAACAGCCAAAATACGTGGACGAAAATCGCTGAAAAATTCAAATAGCAACGGTGTAACAGAAATAAAATAATTTAAATGTTTCCACTAAGGTTTCTAGTTTGAAGCACTCGTCTGTAATGCGCAGTTTTCTCAAAGTGCGACTAGATTAGCCGTTCTCATTTTACACCAGAAACAGTTTCAGTTGAAAGGTGACAAACATTCGCACAGTACAAACTCCGGCTTCCCGTCTGGGGGATTTGGGATGTAATCGTTCAGGCCTGGGAGACCGTGGGATCTGTCAATAGCCGTCTCCTGACCCGTTGTGTCGTCTGGCTGGCCAC
This sequence comes from Macrostomum cliftonense, assembly GCA_950096795.1. Lineage (NCBI taxonomy): Eukaryota > Metazoa > Platyhelminthes > Macrostomidae > Macrostomum > Macrostomum cliftonense. The sequence continues at coordinate 801,072 of CATNEM010000095.1, read as the reverse complement.
TGCCCCACAAGCTGCTGCTCACGCTGATGTTGCAGCCGACCCAGAACCAGCCGTCCTTGAACGCCGCACTCGCTACGTATTTGAAGCCACCAAGCCAGATTGACTTCGACTTGTTAAAGTAATCCCTGTTGAACTGAGTGTCAATGAAGGACATCTCCGCCGAGTCCGCCACGTCCGCCATGATCACCAGCCCGCTCTCGTTCTCGCACTTCTGCCTGCCTTTCCACCAGTTGCCCACATTCGGGTGCACCTTGTACCTCACTCCGCACTGCTCGGTGTCGTATCCAGACGGACACAGCCGGCCCGCCTGCAGTCCCGCCAGTCTCTTCACAAACACCCGGCCGGTCCTCGAGCAGGTGCAGTTTTTCACACCTTTGCTGCACCTGTCGAACACGAACAGCTTGCACGGACCGTCTGCTGTACTGAAGGCCTGGCAGCGTTGTCGGCTGCTGCACTGCACGGAGCACTGGAGCTCCAGGGTCGGGCCGGCTCCCTCAGTAGCAGCGATGCCGAGGACCTCCGTGAACTTGTCGTTGATGCACAGACTGCCGTTAATGGCTTCGAAGGAGGTTCTGCAGTCTTGACTGCGAACTGCGACGCAGAGGGCGAGCAGGAACAGCGCTGAGTGCAGCTGGAGGACTGGCCTCATTCTTGTCTTGAAAATTTTTAATTTCTTTGCTTTACTCTCGGTTAGGTGTGGCAAATTTTTGTTCGAAAGCGATTCAATCTGACAGATTTTGGCGCTAGGTGAAGACAATTTACTTGCAAAAGCGTTACTCAGCTGAACTGAATGATGTCGGCATCGATTGTGAGGTTTTCTAGTATTTTTCATTCTCTCTTCCTCTCTCTCTCTAATAGATTTTCTCATTTCTCAAGCAGCAGCTAAACAATCCTGCTACTGGGAGGCAACTCAAATTGTTGAGCTGGTCTGACGACCAATAGTACAGGTTCTGCAATGCAGCCAAGTCAGGGTGACAATTTCAATTTCAATTTTTAAGCTCATTAACTGTAAAAACGCAACCGGGTAAAATCATAAAGATGCTTTTTATGACTGTCACTGGCAAAAAATTTG
>CATNEM010000095.1:782500-795000 GCA_950096795.1 Macrostomum cliftonense | reverse complement strand
GCCACCAAGGTTGCAGTCGTTGAGAGGAGGCGAACTTCAAGCACCCGCCGCCTCCGATTGCGGCTTCCAGTTGTGGAGAGCCCCGCGGCAGTGGCAGACGCGTTTGCCTCAGGAGAATCGGTGAGGTTTAGACGGCGCATCCAGTCGCGTATTAGCCGGCCAGATTCGTCAACCTCTTCCCGATTGCTCTGTCCCAGGCCAGCCTCCTTTACAGCTGTAAAATTTTTGTCGTTTTCTTCTTCCACTTCGAAAGTGACACGGCGATGTCGGCGAGGCCGAACTCGGAGTCGGTAGCCCTGGCGGCGTCGACGGAGCCGGCGCAGAAGACGCTCGACTGGGAGACTGTCGCGCACTCGTTTCAGCTTGCCTGATTCAGTAAAGGAGCAGGGCAGTCAGCAATAAGTGGATTGCTCGCTCTGTGTTGGCTTGTTGGCCTATACGAGCTACAGTCTATCCTGAGTAATGGGCCTATGTGCATTGATTGAGGTCATTGATTCAGCTGGTACTCTGTTCTACGGGTGTTAGTGAGGCGGCTGTGTGCTCTTATATACAATGGAGTGAGGTGGATGTCTTCTCTACTATGCTATGGAGTGAGGTGGCTGCCTTCTCTATGATCTACCTTCTCTATGATATGGAGTGAGGTGGCTGCCTCCTCTATGATATGGAGTGAGGTGGCTGCCTTCTCTAATTTGGGGCCGTGTGCACAAATTGGTTCGGCTATGGGACAGTTGTGCAATTTACGCCCATGCGGGCAACCCCCCCCCAGGCATAGAGAGTGTACATTCTTGGAACCGCCGCTTGTACACCCTATGTGCGTGCGTGACTGGGTGCTATTTTGGATTTCCGCTGTGCACCGTGTGTGTGTGTGTGTGTGTGTGTGTGTGTGTGTGTGTGTCTACGCCCTTCGTACGATTTTAGTGTGACTAAACGCGCTTCAGAAGTCAATGCAATGGACAGTCATGCACCTCGCTGGTTGTGGGACGATGTCGCTTCAAGCGTCAAGGTACCGACAGCCCTCCTGCAGATTTACTGCAGATTTAGCTGTAACTTAAGAGACTATCTTTTCTGTGCTATGGACTTAAGGGGGTGGCTGTCTAGTTTAAATACCCTAGTAGAATAAAATGTTTTAATTCAGTTATGCATAGATGACTCAATATATTTTATGAGCAAAAGCTATACCCGGAAACTCGACAACCATTTCGTATCGCCGGCTCTCCAGCAGCAGGCAGTCGTGCGCATCTTTCCCATTGCAGCAGGCGGTGCAGCTGCTCGCTCCGCCGCTCTGGAACCAGACTAGGGCGTAAACTAGATCTCTGCACATAGTTTCCTGAGCCATGGACTCCAGACCAGTCAGTCGGTATAGCTGTCCTTGGAAAGCCACTTCCAGTGAGTCCAAATCAGCGGCCGCAAACAGTCGCTGCTTCTGCTGCTGCTGCACGCATTGATGCTTTTTCCGCGCTGTGCGGTGATGAAGAGCGGAGTCTGAAGACGACACAGATGAGGCGTAGGGATATCGATGACTGCGGTGCATGGTTAGAAGCCAGCAGTCCTGCTCCCCTCAACTTTTTGAAGCTATAACATAGCTACACAACGAATTCCAGCTCCTAGAAGCATCGGATGCAAATCGCGCGCTGATTGGCTGGCTGACAGAAAAAAAATTTTCCCACGCTTCGATGCCAGGGTACGGAAGGAGGGTTGGCGCGTTGATTTGGTTTTTCCTGCGCTTCGGCGAGTCATCGCACTGCCGCTCAGAAATTCAGTTAGAGAGGCAGCGGCTTCGTTTTTGGACGCATCCCGACTGCCGTGCAGAGTTTGGCTGTTATAAATGAGGCCATGAATATTCATTTGGGCTTCTCCGGAATTCCTTACAGATTTGCTTAGATGAAAGTTTGTTAAAAAGTGAATGCTGCCAACATTTATCTATCTATCTATCTATATGTGTCCTATTTACTGGTGGGCAAAATGATAGTATGCGATAGATTATTATCGATCTATAATCATAGAGCCTTTTACAAACTCCCTGAACAGCTGGGCTGAGCACTCTGAAGTTTAGAATCGATGGAAAAGGTCACGCATCATGTGACAGTGATTGACAGTGGCTTACTCATCCTTTAATCTAATGCATTTTTGTGATGGTACTGTGGGAAAATCATAGACAAATATTCTAAATCATAATAGCTGGACTTGAATATTAGTACTACTCAAACTCTGGATGTTAAGTAGTAATGATAGAGTGTATTAGGAACATATTCTAGCGAAAAGTAAAAATTCCTGAAAAAGGTTGGAAATATTTTTACGCGATCCGACAAAGTACTTAGAAGAAGTAGAAGATAGTTATTTTTAACTAGATGGTCCAGTCGAAAATCTTCCTCTCAACTTGGAATGAATTATCCCAAGTACTAACGAGAGTCAAAATTTCAGCACTAACATATGCATTGAAAATTCCATAGGATTTTGTGGGCAATCTTAGCCCTTTGCTCTTGCTCCTGTTTATCAAGTAGTAGATGAAGATCCGTGTCTTATTTATGCATTGGGTCGCAGAGAAATTGTTTAATAATATTACAATAATAAATAAATTTAAACACCTGACTTTCGATCAGAAATACAGCCCATGGAACAGCCACAGCTAGCATCCGAGTGCTGTGTACAGCTGCTCAGTCCTAACGGGCTGGAGGGGCCGCAACTCCCCAACCCTAAATTTTCCCAGCTCAAACTGGTACCCGATCTCGACTGGGTGGCCTGATTAAGTGCCTTGCTCAAAGGACGTGACGCAAATAGTCCCCTAGAGCCGGAGCTCGAACCTACGACCTTCCGGTCATAAGGCCCATGCCCTGGTCACTAGGCTACGCTCGTACAACTCCTCATTTCAATGATATGGAGTGTAGAGAGTCACAGAGTCAATTAGTAACGCTTTAGGCGTGTCTCGATATTTCGTTGCTTTAAAACTTTCTGAGAGCGCTTCTTACTACTGACTATTAGTAGAAAAAGTAGAACATATCGATCATTTTTCTTTTCAATGTGCAAAAACAACCAAGATGTTAAAAAAATTTATTTAACAAAAATTCAGGAAAGCACTCCTATCGATTTGTCCTCAATCAAGCAATTAGAGTGGCACTCACAATTGCTGAAATATTCATGCTTATCAATGCGCCTTAGCTGGCAAAGCGGGTGAGGCAAATGCGCTCCAGAGATACTTGAGAATATGCCAAATGCACGCGGGGAAGGCCTGGTGGATTGGGTTGGGAACAATCATGAAGCCATAGCATATTCTGGGATAATTTTATACTTATTTTTTTGCAAAATCTGAGCACGTGACAAATATGGGATGCTGCTAAATATTTTCTCTTCCCTTCAAATCTTCCCCGCATCCCCCATGGGAGAGAGGGGAAACCACCTCAGGGTATCATGCAGGGGTGAAAATCCCAATTTGGGCAGATTTTTTTAACCCATCGCCTTTATTTAGAGAAGCGAGACACTCCAGGAAGCCTTGCCGCTTGAAGCTAGTTGAAATTTTCTGTTCTCAGTTTTCTGAAGACCGAGGTAGGCGCGGCGCTCCTTAAACATGGACTGTTAAATTCAGCTGGGAACAACATCTGGACTGGATTAGAAAACTGGCACAAAACGAGAGCCTCATTGGAGCTGTCTTGGACGCATTGAGGATGCCACATGAGATGCAATAGAAAGCAGATTAATCCATTAATCCATGACTTAAACTTGCAATGCTTCAACCGTTCACAGTCCAGGTCAGCTTGTTTGGATGTCCTTAGACACCCTAAATTCGGCTGACTCAGTTGAAGCAAAGACTCGAAGCGGTATCTGCATGTTGCTAAAACCGCACTGCAAGCACTCAATGTAGCTATATTTTTGGCCTCAAGTATTTATCTAGCTAGTGCACTTCAAATTGGAGTGGCAATACTTTAAGGCTAAAGAAAAAGGTAAACCTCAGTTTTGTCCTTGAATTCAAATTTGGTTCCACTACAATATCGGAAATTGTGGTCTGCCAGTCTCCAGAATTTGCTAAATAAGTTCTCTTTATCTCTTTAGTATTCCTTTAAAGTAAAAAATGTCAACAAAGACTTTTACTACAAGTTTTAATTTCCGCCATTTATCCAGCAGCCAACCAGCTCAGAAAGGTCAGCTTCAAAGGTAAAAAATCACGATCTCATAAGAATCGATTACTTTGCCAATTGATGGCAAAGGGACACTTGAGCAGGATAAGCTGCTTTCCATCTGCTCAATCACTTGCACAATTATCTCTTACAGTATCCTGGATAACTCAATGCTTCATCAACCAAGCTGTCAATCACTGGATACCAGTGGGTCGGTAGAGGGGCAAATCGATAAGACAATTCCAGTTGCTCGTCATTAGTGACATGAACAATAGATGAAAATAAAGTACATGAAGAATGGCTAGAACGGGTCTGGATACTGTATTGAAATTAAATTAAGAATCTTGACAGCAGACAATGAAAGAAGCTGAAGGCAATTTCACCTGCTGATTGTTTTTATGCAAAGAACTTTCAGCATTAAAAATTAGGTTTAGAAGTAACTTCACTTCGAGCTGGCTATCAGCAGGTCTTCCAGTAATGTACGGAAACTGAATCGTATATTAAAAGTGAAAAAAAACTAGTAATAGAAATAGGATATTAGACAACTGGTATTGGCCCCCCCCCCCCGGGGCAATGGCAAAAATCCTGAGGGGAAATTCATATTGGGAAGGAATATGTAGAGAGAAAGAGGCAGGCAGGGGGTTAGCTAAAAGATCCAGCGATTTCAGCCAATCAAGTGTCACCCCACACGCGAGTGCTTATAAAAAAGGAAATTCCAACAGAAGTCCATGCCTCAGCGTGTTGCAAAATCCCCCATCTGCGCGTCCCTCCGTCTTTCTAAGAAAGAATCCAACCTCCAAAATGTCCATGTAATTGTCGAAGTTGCAAACCAAGCATTTTTTTCTAACTTGCGTTTTACAAAAGCAAAATTGCTAAACCAACAAACTACTGGCGGTGAGTTGCAATTTTAGTTTATCAAAATAACTGCCTCAAAATATTAGTCAGACAATTTTTCTAGTTTGACCGATGCGCGCTGATTTTGTTGGTTTCAAACAAAAAAATGTTAAGAAAACTATTAGCTAAAATGCTCCGCCTAACTGCAGTTATAGATAGTACACGGTACATGCAGTACAAAAAACTCAGTTTATATTATTATGCTTGTGTATAAACGTAAAGTGCAGGGACTGTAACTGACTGATGAGGGCACTTTGTGGTTGCTATGCGTGGAAAATGTCAGCGGGGGGGGGGCGGCGGCAGCCATAACAGCCGTAATGCTTGCGAGTGCATAGTATAAGGCTTTGTTGCTTTCTTAGAAAATTGTCCGAGTTTTTTTATCTGGCTTTATCAATATAGCTGAGGTTTTTGTTTATGACTCGTTAAAATAGAATCCTGACACGACCATTGTACACGTTTTTTGGCTCCTGTGACATCAAAATTTAAGACCTCAGATACCAATTGTGCGCAGTTGTAGAGTCCTGACACAATGTTTACGCAGTTTTGAATCTACGACTATAAACTACTGACACTATTAGTGTATAATCCTTACAAAGATGGTTTTGCCTCGAGAAAAAATTCTTTTGGTCTCACGTTACTAAGCTGCTTACTGGGACTCCTGAAATCAACCTCTGGTTTAAGCCAATTTAAGCCTTCTTTAACCAGAAACAAAAGTTTAATTTTGGTTGAGTTTTAATTATTATCGACGGCAAAAGGTATTGCCTACCTGATGCAAAATACGTAGCTTCCTGACACAGTATTTGTTGTTTCCTGACACAGAATTAGTAGCTTCCTGATACAGAATTAGTAGCTTCTTTACACAGAATTAGTAGCTTCCTGACACAAGAATTAGTAGCTTCCTGACACAAAATGTGTAGCTTCCTGACGCAAGAATTTGCAGCTTCCTGAAACAGAATTTGTAGCTTCCTGAAACAGAATTTGTAGCTTACTGACACAGAATTTGTAGCTTCCTGAAACAGAATTTGTAGCTTCCTGAAACAGAATTTGTAGCTTCCGGACACAGAATTTTTAGCTTCCTGACACAGAATTTGTAGCTTCCTGACACAAAATGTGTAGCTTCCTGAAACAGAATTTGTAGCTTCCTGAAACAGAATTTGTAGCTTCCTGACACAGAATTTTTAGCTTCCGGACACAAAATTTGTAGCTTCCTGACACAGAATTTGTAGCTTCCTGACACAAAATGTGTAGCTTCCTGACACAGAATTTGTAGCTTCCGGACACAAAATTTGTAGCTTCCTGACACAGAATTTTTAGCTTCCTGACACAAAATGTGTAGCTTCCTGAAACAGAATTTGTAGCTTCCTGAAACAGAATTTGTAGCTTCCTGACACAGAATTTGTAGCTTCCGGACACAAAATAATCAGTTTCCTAATACTAAACTTCCTAAAATCAATTCTATAGTTTTCAAGTGCGAATTTGGCAGCCAACTGACGACGAATTTTAGCCCCCTGCTGAATGGCCGCTAGACTCTTTCTAGCGGCCATTCAGCACACGAGAACCCTCCTCTAGAAGGAGAACCCCGACGCTGTCATTTTCCTCGGCACCCACAGACGGAGGGAAAATGCAGCGTCAGCTACGCCGACTACAAAGGGAAAAAGCCTACAATAGATAAAATTTAAAAGCGTCAGATTCTATCCACTAAAAGTTGCCCCCCCCTCCCCTGTCAGGCTAATGGGGCAGCTCAAAACTGCGCAGCAAAAGTGCATAATTCATTTCACGTGGAAAACGATGGCATAACAAATGGGCTTGCATTTACGAGTGTGAGTTAATAGCTATCTAGTGTTTTCCCTTTGTTCCCACCGCCCACAGAAAATCTGAGAGCCCGCATGGAGACAGGCCTGCCGCAGCAGCTGAAAGAACAAAAGGAGCCGCTCAATGCCGACCCGGAGGCCGGGGCGGCGGGCGCCACTTCAGTCCCAAAGAAGAAGGCCTGCAGAGAGCCCGGGAAAAGAATCGCCCAAGTGAAAGCGGCCTTCCAGGAGAACTCCATTCCAGCAATTCGAAAGCTCGCTCGATCTGGCGACCTGAGCCACAAAATATTCTGGGCCTTGGTGTTCCTCGCCACCTTCACCGGCTTCGTCATCCACTTGGTGTCCATCACCATCCGGTACCGATCGACCCCCGTGTCCACGGAGACTCGAGTGGAGCGGGTTGACCGCATGCCTTCTATCCTGCTCTGTCCTCAGAACTACCTGAGCGGCACTCGAATCCGCGGCATGCTGAAAACGCCCAATCCAAGACTGCGCAATGTCACCTTCGAGAGCATCTACAACGAGATCTTGCCCATGTTCTGGAACTTCATTTACAAGGTGCGCGAGCATTCCGCCGATCGGAAAATGGTCGGCATGAAGATCAAGAACAACTTCCTGTGGTACCTGATCCACGTGTGGCGCGAGCGCGGCCAGATCCAGCACGAAAAGGAGGATGTCTTCGTCCACATCGGACTGCAGGAAGACGAGGATCGGACTATGAAAGACATCGGCACGACGTTTGACAGTCAGCGAAATCGCTGCTTCTCCTGGGAGCCCGGACAGCGAGTGACAAGCCCTCTTACCGCCGTGCTCAATGTACCCGATGGTTGGTACTTCTACGCTGAGCAGGACGCCTTTGAGCTGGTGTCAGACAGCGGCCTGTGGCTCTACATCTGCTTCAACGAGTCGTTCGGCTGTCATGACAGCATCCGCTACTTTCTGCGCACCGGGCATTACACGAAGATCGATCTGCGCAAGATGGTCGTCTCCCAGCTGCCTGTGGTGGCCGAAAACAAGACCAGCTGCATCTCGGACAACAAGTTCTACTCGATCAAGGAAGACCTGTTTGTCAGCAGCAGCAGGTCGCTGCAGGTCGCCTACACCTCGGCCTTGTGCTCCGACGTCACTCTGCAGCGGCAGATCTACGAGCGCTGCGGCTGCCTGAGCGCCCTGCTGCCTACCGAGACCGACCTGTACAACGTAGCCCTGAGCAGCCTTGGTAACACGCGCAACCTGTTCTGCAGCCTTCCACCCGACGAGGCATTCACGCACCAGCAATTTCCGAGAGAGTGTCGCGACGATCCGCTAAACGACACGTTGTGCATGGTCGAGAGTCTCGACGGAGTGAAGATGCCGTTCAGCCAGCTGCTGAAGCACGACGCGATCGCGAGGTTCCTTCAACGGGACGAGTGTCACGACAACGAGTTCCGAGAGCGAGTGTCCGTGGAAAAATGTCCCAAGGTGTGCAGGCGCGAGCAGTTCTCTTCGGTGCACTCCATCGTGCCTTGGCCGGAGTCGCAGCTCTCCAGGAAGCACCCGAGCACGTTTGCGCGTATATTCGTCAATACAATCAAGCCATTTGTTGACAAAGCCATCGCCCAGCTGAACCGAACTGGCTTAAGCACTCGGGTCCTCGAGACAATGAGGACGGCTTTTCTTGACGGCATGAACTACAGCAACCCGCAGCCCAAACCGCTCTACGAGGTCGGTCTGGACTACATGCAGGAGCGCCTGCTGCTGTTGGAGATCGGCTACGCGTCTGCCGACATGCAGGTGATGTCCGAGTCGGAGTCCTACCCGCTGAAGTCCTTTCTTAGTGACATTGGCGGTATTATGGGCCTGTGGATCGGCATGGCAATTGTGAGCATCTGCGAGTTCCTACTAATATTCGGTCGGCTGGTGTATTTCGTTGGGCACAAGTGCGTGAGGAGTACGCCAAAGACGTCATAGCTGCGTTCTGTGTCACTGTGTAATGGTGTATTTTTGTAGGGTTAAAGTGCGTTTGGAGTCCCAAAAGACATCATAGCGAATGGATATGCGTTTGGGTCTCTTCTGCAGTCTACTTGTGTCTAAATTTTTATCATTGATCTTGTATTTTTTCATTATACGATTGAAATATTCAGTATCGTAGTGTAGTTCAAAACTGACTATGCATCTGTGAGCAGGCTGTTGGCGTAAGAAGTTCATTTTATTCGATTGCACTAAAAGTACAAACGCTCGTATTCTTGTCCAATATTCGAAATGCCTTTGCTTAGTAATAAGTACGTTATAGCATATTCTGTTTGTCGGATAAAATTTTTACCGTAAAGTTTTTCGAAAGAAGATGTTGTTTAGGGTAAAAATTTATTGCGATGCGAAACCTTCCTGCCTCTTTCAAATTTGCGGTTTAGATAGAAGCGAAAGCAATATCTCGGCCAGAACCACTCTCCAATGTCATTTGTCTCCAAAGCCATGTCAATGTCAGAATTTAAAAAATCTTTAAATTCATCATACAAAAGAGAAAACAACAGCCGAATACAAGCAAACATATTGTCAACGTTTTTTGCTAATACTGACTTCTGACTGTATAAGGGAGGCTTCTTTTAGCAGCAAGTATCTCTTAATAGCTCGTATATGTCAGGAAATCAAAGCACACTTATATTTATTCAAAAAATTTACGATTTCTTTTGTTACCGTAACTTTTTATTCAATCTTATTTAATTTTAGCAATATTTTCATTACAGTAATAAGCGCCATTCATTATCAGAAAGCTCTTTAGCGCCGCCAGCCACTGCTTTTTTTACTAATTTCAGAATTTCTGAACTTTTCTTGCAGAATTAGTCGTGTGTTTTTCTTTTATTATGTGCCCCTTCTATTGCTTGCTTGCTTGCGGTTTAATCTATGAGTATGTTGATGGCCTGCTTTTCAAAGAAAACTGCATTCATAAAAACAAAAAGCCTTAATTTGAAAACTTATCTATCTCCGACAGACCAACGTGTGTATCTCTGTTTAAAAAGACTTCTCTGATTGTGAAAATTCATGATACTTAAATGAGATTTGAGATCAATTCTCGAAGGTGATTTTACTTAAATTGGAGCTGGTAACTCATGTTAGAGCGGGTGAGACTCATTTTAGAGCGGGTGAAACTGATCTTGGAGGTGGTGAGACTCATATTGTAGGTGGTGAGACTCATCTTGGAGGTGGTGAGACTCATTTTGGAGCTGGTGAGATTCGTCTTGGAGCTGGTGAGACTCATATTGTAGGTGGTGAGACTCATCTTGGAGGTGGTGAGACTCATCTTGGAGGTGGTGAGACTCATCCTGGAGGTGGTGAGACTCATCCTGGAGGTGGTGAGACTCACTTTGGAAGTGGTGAGACTCATCCTGGAGGTGGTGAGACTCACTTTGGAAGTGGTGAGACTCATTTTGGAGGTGGTGAGACTCATTTTGGAGGTGGTGAGACTCATCCTGGAGGTGGTGAGACTCACTTTGGAAGTGGTGAGACTCATTTTGGAGGTGGTGAGACTCGCTTTGGAGGTGGTGAGACTCATTTTGGAGGTAGTGAGACTCGTCTTGGTGGCTCATCTTTGGGCCTTACCTAAAGAAAAGTTGCTTCACCGTGAAAAAAATTTATCGAAAAGAGTTGACTGCATGGGATGGAATTTTTTGCGATAAATCGGCAAAATTTTATAACCTTGAAATTTTACATATCTAGATATGAATAATCTAAAGCGTCCATAAATTATCGCATCAAGTATCTAAAGCTTAAAAACATTTTCCAATCCCTAGGTTTGGTGCACCACAAAATTAATCTGTAAATTGCAAAGCAACCCCAATAGCTGAAGTGGCTTAAGTGGATTACTTGCTACACTGATTGTTTCGACTTTTCCTAACAGTTAGCGAGCCCAAAGAGAGTAAAATTTAAGTGCAAATGAACCTATCGATGAAAATAATATTTTTTATTAGTAAAAAATCCAAGCCAACTGTTGAATTTTGATACTTATTATAATTCGAAAATTGCTTTGTTTTAAATTTTCCTCCAGGATTGAGACGAGTCTCACAATCTCCAAGACGAGTGTCACCACCTCCAAGACGAGTCTCACCACCTCCAAGACGAATCTCACCACCTCCAAGACGAGTCTCACCACCTCCAAAATGAGTCTCACCACCTCCAAAGCGAGTGTCACCACCTCCAAAGCGAGTCTCACCACCTCCAAAATGAGACTCACCACCTCCAAAGCGAGTGTCACCACCTCCAAAATGAGTCTCACCACCTCCAAAATGAGTCTCACCAGCTCCAAAATGAGTCTCATCACCTCCAAAATGAGTCTCACCACCTCCAAAGCGAGTGTCACCACCTCCAAAGCGAGTGTCACCACCTCCAAAGCGAGTCTCACCACCTCCAAAATGAGTCTCACCACCTCCAAAGCGAGTGTCACCACCTCCAAAGCGAGTCTCACCACCTCCAAAATGAGTCTCACCACCTCTAAGACGAATCTAACCAACTCCAAGACGAGTCTCACCACCTCCAAAATGAGTCTCACCACCTCCAAAGCGAGTGTCACCACCTCCAAAGCGAGTCTCACCACCTCCAAAATGAGACTCACCACCTCCAAAGCGAGTGTCACCACCTCCAAAATGAGTCTCACCACCTCCAAAATGAGTCTCACCAGCTCCAAAATGAGTCTCATCACCTCCAAAATGAGTCTCACCACCTCCAAAGCGAGTGTCACCACCTCCAAAGCGAGTGTCACCACCTCCAAAGCGAGTCTCACCACCTCCAAAATGAGTCTCACCACCTCCAAAGCGAGTGTCACCACCTCCAAAGCGAGTCTCACCACCTCCAAAATGAGTCTCACCACCTCCAAAGCGAGTGTCACCACCTCCAAAATGAGTCTCACCAGCTCCAAAATGAGTCTCATCACCTCCAAAATGAGTCTCACCACCTCCAAAGCGAGTGTCACCAGCTCCAAGACGAGTCTCTCCACCTCTAAGACGAATCTAACCAACTCCAAGATTAGTCTTATGAGCCTATATGAGACTCACAGACGGAGTCAACATGTGTGTCATCAACAGTTTGACTCAATACATAGGTAGACTTGTGACCTGGCACGTCAGATCGATAATTGAATGACGAAATGTCAAATTTATTCAACTTTTTCAATAAAAAAATCCCTACCCTGTAGGTCTTTAAATTTCATGAAGCGAAATCAGATTATTTTCTTAAACAGCGTGTGAAACTAGGGAAAGATTTCCCTCAAACAAGGCTAAACTATTGGTGCCACCTCTGACACCATAGGGGATGCGAGAAATAGCTGACAGCCCCTCCTGAAGCTACACAGTAGTCTGGGCCGGGACCGCGAAATTGTCGAGCTGATGGATAAATTAAATGCAAAAGTGCAGCCGAGCGCAAGGCTAGGGACGCTATTCGATCTGATGGGGAAGAGGAAGAGAGGAGGTGCAGGGGGGGCAGATGAGATATCCCCGTCCCTGCTATACCGTCGCCATATAATTAATTATTGAAATAAAAATCTAACACAACGGAAGAAAGAAATTTGTAGCGTGGATTTCTGTTTTTTTCTAATTTGTTTTAACAAGCGTCAACGAATTTTAATGCTTTACAAATGGATTTTCTGATTTTACTATTACTTGCGTGTTGACCTATAACAGTTTCTGAGCGGCTTTTTGATACTTAGAAGCTTATTTTG
>CATNEM010000095.1:740000-777500 GCA_950096795.1 Macrostomum cliftonense | reverse complement strand
TTTCCAAGCTGGTTTATTCTAGATCAGTGCATTTTCTGTTTTTTTCTAGAACAGATGGCCAAACCGCTCCAAGGTGCTTTTGCTCCATTCCATCAAGTCGACAAATTCGACTAAAATTTCATCCAGCTTTGCTTTCAAGCAACCAGAATGATTGGCAGGTTTAAATTTTTTAATTTTAATTTCAGCCAATGGAATGTGCTGAACACCTTGGCTAGAATTGTGTTTCGGTGACAAATCCGTGTTTCTTTGTCTGCAATAATTTTATTTCTTTGGACTGGATGAATGATATTTTAAATTTTTTTTAGATTATTAACACATTAGTGTGAATTGATGAATTCATGCGTTCATGGGTGAGTGAGTGAGTGAGTGAGTAAGTGAGTGAGTAAGTGAGTGAGTGAGTGAGTGAGTGAGTGAGTAAGTGAGTGAGTGAGTGAGTGACTGAGTGACTGAGTGAGTAAGTGACTGAGTGAGTGAGTGACTGAGTGACTGAGTGAGTGACTGAGTGAGTGAGTGAGTTAGTGACAGAGTGACTGAGTGCTTTAGAAATGAATAACACCTGATGACAAGTCCGACAAAACCGCATGAATTTTTATCTCTAAAGGAGTAAGCTCGATTTAAATATTTTCTGCCTGTTTGAACTTTCAAGCCTTGTCGCTGTACTTACGCCCACGCCAAGAAAAGGAAAAAAGAACTTTTATGAATAGAAAAATTAGGAATGCAGAAAAACAAAGATAAAAACAATCGACTGTTCTTCAAATTTCTGTTAGCCCAGTCAAAAATCAACCGACCACAATCCCAAGCTACGAGTAATAAGATTTGACAATTCCTAGCGAAACCGTAATGAGCTTTCCCTCCGCCGCAAACGGAGCCCCACCCCGCTAGCCCTGATGCATCGGAATCAGCTGTCGCCAAAGTTTCAAACTAGCTAGTAGCTAAATAAGGCGATGCTTTAACAGCCAGAGCTCCCGCATCGTTCCATCCTAACGTTACCCACCGCCCTTGTCTGTCAATGCCGCCGCGTGTCAGAACCTTTTCCGACTGATTCATTATTAATGACCAGCTGCTTGGTGACAGGCTTGTCTTATATAGCGCTCTGCGATGGGAGCTGGAGCCTCAATACTGTCACTTTGATTTGGACTGTTGCTGGCATGTATCGCTCATCGCTCATTCCCCTGCTAGTTCAAGGGTTTTGTCAGTTTTCTTGCCTCAAAGTACATTATTTCTTTCTTGTTCTGTTGAATAGAATTATAATTACGGAAGGCATAATTTCATTGATGTGAGTTTTTTCCTCTGTTAGGGATTTGAAAACTTGACGAGGCTAATCATTCGATATTTGTTCCTCATACGTGACAAGGACACCTTAAGTAAAAGGACGGGACACTTCGTTTCTTGGAAAGTTTTTTAAGTCCATTTTTCGCGAAAAATACACTACGGGGATAGGAAATTTGCAGTTTTTCGACATCAAATTACAGATTGCGCTCGATTGGAAGAAGTTGCAAATCTCATCTTTTGACATGTGCTTCCTGCATTCCTACTCTATCGAGCAATGAATGTATTGTACGTCGTACTCGTAATTTTTGAAACATTGATCTTCCTATTATTTTTATTGAAATTGATTCACTTTAGTCAAAAAGCTATGACAAAAAGCCATTCTAAAGAGAATCTGACATTGGAATGTGACTGGACCAGCAAAATTATCCAAAATACTGATTTATAGAAATTTTCTTTGAATAAAACAGACTTGATTAGAAGAGGATCAGAACCTGAGTAGCTGGTAAAATACAATTGTACCATGTTACTTAAACCATCTTTTTTAAAGGTTTTACAAGGGAAATAATTTAAAGATCAATATTTCCCAAATAAGGACATACATAGTTCGATAGTGTAGGAAGGCAAGAAACACATCAAAATACGAGCTATGAGATTTGCAACTTCTTCCAATTTTTTGAACAATTTGCAAATCGAGCGCAATCTTTTATTTGATGTCGAAAAACTGAAAATTTCTAAACTCCGTAGTGTATTTTTTTCACGAAAATCGGACTCCAAAAACTTTTCAAGAAACGAAGTGTCCCGTCCTTCTACTTAAGGTGTCCTTGTTTCGTGAAGGCTCACAGATTGTAAATGGCTTTCTTGGTAATTTGAAACATGTGAATTGAAACGAGAATTCTAAAAATTAAAAAAATTCTTCACAATGAGTATTGCAGGGACACGTAGAAACCGAAAAAAATTTTTGACTAGAAATACTCGTACAAAAAGTCAGAAACGCGGCTTTGATGTGAAACACAGTGCCTCAGACTTTTCCTGTACTTGCTGTTTTCTTCGTCCCACTTCTTCTTTGGTGCGCCTATCTGTAGTTCCCCCCGCCAAATCCACCATGCAGTCAGCCCGGCCAAAAAATATGATAAGTGCAAAATGAAAATGCTTCAAACACAGAGACTGGTGCAGTCAGTCTGACGGTAGTTTTGAACACGTGAACGGCCGAAGTCTGAGGTGCCACTGGCATGGCCTGAGAGGATTAGCAGAGCGCAAAATTGAATCTAATATTGGCTAGGCAGATAGCGAAGCAGCCAATGGAACGAAGAAAAAAAGGTATCACTTCCTTTGAGTGCAACGCCCCGAGGCATTGTGGCCGAGGGTGGCAATTAAGGCAATTCTGCTGATTTTCTTGTCTATCTTTGCTTTCCTTGACGCAACTAAGCTTCTCTGTTTTCTTCATTCCTTCTTTTGTGTTGCAGCTGGTATTTCAAACTTCAAATTCAATTTTTTTCTGGAATTAGTACCCTAGCCTTCAGTTTCGGTAATTAACAAAGCATTTCCTTATCATCGTTCTTGAACATTTCGGCTCTGTATAAAAATCCGTAACCTTATACTCGTACTTGAACTTTTGGCTGTCCCAGAGGCTGTCCAGTCCAGTTGCACGAGGCATTTAAAAGACACTATGATTCAAGGACAGTGAATTAGGGACTCCTGACACCCCATTAAAGTTCAGCATGTATGACAGTGAAGGGACTCCTGACACCCCATACAGTCGTGTTGCGTCTAAAAAGTTAAAAAACATTGCGAGACTTAGCAGTGGGTAGACTTTTACGCTCGTACCAAGGGAGGTGTAGCATTTACTGTTTAACGTACATATACGAGGGTATATTGTACACTTATGTACATACCAATCAGCGCTCATCTTGCACAGTCATAGACTTTAAATCAACGTAAAGAAAGCAAAATGCCCCAGACATGTGAAATAGTCGACAATTAGCTGTTTCTACAGACTCAAGGGTCAATTGATAAACTTGGTTTAATCAGGAACTGGAAAAACTAAAATTAATAATCTTCACTCCATTTTAACAAAAGTGGAAACTTCTGGTATACAAACGTTCCAGAAGTAAGTAATTAATTTTGCTCATAAACTGCAATAACTGCATGCACATAACGACCGTATATTATCGGTATGTGAAATCTGAACTTTGTATATCTTGCCGTTGTAAACTTGCGGAATAACAAAGTCCCCCCGCGCATGAATTACAAGTGCAAGCTGATATAGGTGTCCTTCTACGAGAGTAATCAAGACTTTCCCTTGGGAAAAACAACCCAATTGTTGTAGACCTGCAATCTGAATAAATTCCGAGGTATCCCATGGCCACTGACCTGCGCTATCGCTTTGCGTTTATTAGCTCCCCAACTCTGGTCAATTGTTGCTGGGCAGACTGCCTGACGGCCTTTGAGGGGATCTCCAGCGAGGGGGGGGGTACCTTTTGGCTTTTTCAGATATCAATTCGGCCTTTTCAGAGGGGGGCAGGTGGGTCGGCCACTAGGAAGATTTAAAACCTTTATAGAAAAAAAACGGCATGCAGACCTGGCGCAAAGACAAGTGAAAAATCGAATGCGGAATGGGCGAGAAAGGCGGATGCGGATGTCTGAGGGAAAATGCCAGCTCGATCTTGGAGCGCACAGTCCTCCAGTTTTCGATAAAGGTATGAAATGTCCGCCTATGATTTTTTAATCGGTAAATTCTATACGGTGTCTGGCGACCGTTCTTTTATGGGGCGTGGGGGGGAGGAGCTAGTTTCTGCATCCGCCATGGATCCACCAGCTGCATTGACACTGCAAGACTGCAAGGGCCTTAGAATGGTGGTCTCGGCCTGACACAAATATTGGCCACGACAATATGTGTTCAGAAACGATTAAATTTGATTTTAAAAAACCATTGCCAATACTAAGAAGCCGTGACGAAGTAACACCTCAAATCGGAAATCCTGACACGTATTGGTAGCTTCTGACTCCTGCGCTGGTTACGCCTGACACCAAAATTAGCGTGTGAAAATTAAAAAAACAGAATTTAATACGGCGTACCAATTTCACTACTATACGAGGGTCACTCCGAAAGTTTTTAGAATGGAACAGTTATAAACGAGATAACAAAACGAAACTCTAAACTTGTTCAAAGTAACTCCCTCCAGCAACGATGCACTTCTCCATTCGGCGAAACCACTGCTCAAAAGCATGTGAGAAGGCCGAACTTGGCAGGGTGTCCATCGCATGCATGTAGGCTTGCAAGGCTGCGCCTGGAGTCTCAAATCGCTGGCCCCGAATCTGCTGCTTGACTGCCGGAAACAGGAAAAAGTCGCAGGGGGCTAGGTCAGGCGAGTATGGTGGGTGAGAGACCAGTTTTATTCCATTTTGCTCCAGGAACGCGGAAGTCAGCCTTGCAGTGTGAGCGCTGGCGTTGTCCTGGTGCAGCTGGAGGCCTCGTGTTCCTGTGTTTGGTCGCCTCTGGCACCATGCGCTGATGACTTGAGGAAGGCAGTGGCTGGTGTACCATGCTGCAGTCACCGTGTGATGGTCCTCAAGGGGCACCGACACCAGATGGCCGGAGACGGTGATGAAGGAGGCCACCATCTTCTTTCCGACACTCCGGGGCCTCTGCAACTTGGTCGGATGGTCATCACCGGAAAAGCACCAGACTGTGGACTGACGCTTTGTCTCCGGGTCATACTGGTATACCCAAGTCTCATCGCCACTAACGATGTCAAAAATCTTTCTTGATGCTCCTCTGTCGAATTCCTTCAGCATTTTCTCGCACCAGTCCACCCTTGCCCGTTTCTGCTCCAGTGACAGCGAATGAGGCACCCATCGGGCGCACAGCTTCCGCAGGCCGAGGTGTTCGTGCAGGATTGAATACACCTGCCCCGATCCAATGCCCAGTTGCGACTGTAACTCGTCGTAGGTTATCTGCGGGTTATTGTTTACCAGTCGCTCAACTTCATTGATGTTGTGCTGGGTCACAGCTGTCGAGGGCCGGCCGCTGCGATCTTCATCACTCAGGCTGGTGCGCTGCGAACGAAACTCGCGATACCAGTTGTAAACAGTCGCTTGAGATGGAGCCTCGTTGGGGAAGGCGGTTGCAAGCCGAGAAAAACATTCTGCCGGTGTTAGGTTGCACTTGAAGTCATAATAAATCATAGCGCGAAAATCGCGATTTTCAAGCTCCATGACTTTTGGCGTGGGGTGTTCGCTTTAAACGAATATAACTCAGAGTTAGCTGAGTGAATAGCAACGAAACTTAACATGCATTCATGGCAAATAAATTGGTCTATGGCTGACAGCTGATGAGAAAAAATATTCATTCCTTCCCTTTCATTCTAAAGACTTTCGGAGTGACCCTCGTAACAACAACAACAACAAAGTACGCTGTCAAGATGTTGAAAGCAGCGTCAAAAAGTAAGTAGTTAAGCAAAAATATGGAACATAAAAGTCGACATGAATGCGATTACCTGAACGAACAAAACTAACAGTGGTTTATTTTTTAACAACAAAATAAAGTTAAACATGGATATTCTGTGCAATTTCTAAGAATTATAATACATCAGTAATATTGGAACGATGAAAAAGGAATTAAAAAATACGCGTTAATTTTAGAAGTATTAATGTTCGTCTTTCGATCATCAAAAAACAATTTTTTTGGTCGCAAATCTAAATCAAACAAATTCAATCCAAGGACCACTAGAAGTCATTTTTGTTAGAAACCCTCTAGAAGGTACTCTAGACTCTCTGGTACTGCTCTAGACTCTAGAAGACTCTAGAAGTCATTGATCCAATCAATCAAACTGATATCAATTGATATCAATCTCTAACTGATCAAATTGTGACTATTCAATCGCGAATTACAATCTAACTGATAACATCATTAAACATATCTAAGGATTACCTATGAAAAAAACAATTGAGTCCCAAAAAATCGACTCAAACCCTACTATCCCTGACAGATACCTCGGTATCGACCTTCTGCGCCTCGATCAGCTCGTCCAATTCAGAATTTCCCATGGCAACGGCGGCACGCAGGCAAACCAGTTGGCAGACGTTGACGCAAATCAAGGCTATGATTAGGGCTACGAGCACTGAGCTCACTACTGAGAGTAGGCAGATGAGAATGTAGACCGTCTTGCCAATGTCAATATCGCCTTCTCCCCGAGCCGTAGCTTGGGAATCGCATCCTCTATCGGCACGAGCGGAGCCGTCAAAATCACGCAAACAGATGACGCAATTGATGCCCACGCGAGCGAATGCGTCCCCTAGCGGGCGGAGACGTACTTGGCGGAATTGTTCACCGGCTGTTGCTAAGGCGTACCGACCGGCCGCCAAGTCGGCGGTCACGAATTGCAGCGTGTCGTTGGCTCGGCGGACGAGATCGTCCAGACTTTCCGCCGATACGGCAGATCGGAAAGCGTACAGCTCTCGGTAGGTGACCAATCGGGCCTCGTGCAGTTTGCAGCGTCTGGCCGCTTCTCCGGCGGCGATTTTCACGAGCTCCGGGGCTGCCGCTCCGCTGCTAGGCGGCACCAGTTGAAACAGGACACTGTGGGACCACGCTGACGAGGGATTGCAGCCCTTGCCGGATGTCTTCTGCAGGCTGAACAGGTGCGGACGCCAGGCAGTCTCGATTAAGTCAGTTGCTGATGAGTCCGGAGCGGCGCTTGGTTCAGGTTTCCCCAGTACCAATGTACAGGTTAATGTCACTAATAGGAAAAGCAAGAAACGCATTTCAAACATTGCCATTGTGGGCATTTTTTCGCACACATAAATTGACGCTGATTTCAAATTATCAATAAATTTTGAAATCGTAAATTCTACACTTTTAAGCCACGCATCCTATCAAAACGGTCATGTTCATCAAGTAAGTACAGTAAGAGTACACAAAAATTACGGCCCGTTGAAGAGTGCGTTGATAACAAAATTACATGCGTACATGAGTCTACTTAGCCATCCATTTGAACTGCCGAACAAAATGTACTTACGCGAGTAACAAGTTAGTGCATCTATCCGACCGAAGAAAATAATCAATCTAGACACTAGACGTTTCGACCAAATGTACAGCCGCTGTGTACAGCCGTTGAGTCCCAAGCGTAAATTTTCTCAGCCAACACTGAAGTCACTACCCAATCTTAGCTGAGTGGACTCAAGCAATGCAGGATTTATAGCGCCTTGCTTGAGTGCCTAAAAGCTCGTTCACACAGCCACCAAACCACACGAATGTACATCGAGTTCTCTGCACATTCATTTGATGAACAAGTGAAATGTGTGCGCAAAATTCTGCTCATTAGCCTTAAATGGTCTCCTGGGTTAGGGGATTGAACCCTACGACCTTAACCTGGTCATAATGCCTACGACCTAATCACTTTGACAGCAGCAATTTGTATGGGGGAGCCCTGAAGCCAAAATCTAACATGCGCAGGACAATTGTAAATTCATTTTTTACTACCATGAGACGTACGTTTTTTTATTTCCCTGACTGCCTCAGTCACGAAGGCTTACGTATGTTGTATAGAAGAAAGTCGGTACACCCGCAGCTTTTTATGGAACTTTCTTCAATTTGCAGTTTTGCACTTAGTTTATCAAGAAGTTTCGCAAAATCTTTTTAGCTTGAGAGATCAGCACCCTTCAGCTGTACGTATAGCTACTACTAAAATCATTAAATTAGCGTGAAATTTGTATTTATTTGGCAAAAATCCACTTGCTCTAATAACATAATACATTAGCATTCATAAAGCAAAAAGCACAGAGATACACGAAAACTAAAATCAAGCTGAATAAACACGATAGAAAGTTGGACTTGTAGCTTCAAGTTTACTTATCGAATCATGCTTTACATAATAATGGAAGTTGATTTTTATTCCCTCATCAATGGAATAATCTTCCTCTGCGTGCAACGCCACCTCTATCTTTTGGCTTGGTTTATAAGTTGTCTCTATGTGGAAAAAGCAAGCTGTGATCTTGCTGCAAGCATTGGAGTCCTACACAGTGGTTGGGTATTTCAATTCACGATGTCAAAATCCTATTTTTGCATCCCCAAAAGACTTCTTCGACTAACTTTGGACGAGTAAAGTTCATAAAAATCACGGAATGCTTTAGTGAAATGAATGAAAGAATAACAAAGCATGTGAAGGCTAAATTTGAAAGCAAAGCTCAGGATTCGGAAGCGTCGGTTCTGACTGGGGCGCAAAGGCCGTCCAGGTGCAGTCGCTGCCACATGCTACTCAGATCTGAGGTCGATTTGTAGCCGTGTGACGCCACCAAGCGGAGCAGAGCGTCCGTGTCTGTAGAATTGGACCAAACCGGTTCGTACGCCCGGACAGATTCCATGTGCAGCGGCGACAGCAGCAGCTTGTGCGCCACCAGACCGATAAATATGTCGTCGAAGCGAAGATAGCGAGTGTACAGCATGGCTACTGAGATGTCTTCTAGCACCTGGGACCGGTAATTTGTAGAAGTTATGGGATTTTTTTATCATTTTTTGTTTTAAACTAGCTAAACACTTCCACATCGCCAACTCACCGGCCGAGACATGAACATGGCCCCAGCAGCAACATAGGGCGGATAGGACGACCATGGATACTCCGACACCGAGATGTCCCACTTGCTCCGGTGCTTCCGATTCCGTCTTCTCGGTAGGGAGGTGCGCCAAACCCAGCCGCCGAGAAAGCGGCTATAGACGGCGGCGCTAATTGAGCTCAGCTGGCGCTCAACCTGCGGGGATCCATAGTTGGGTATTGGTGAAAGGAAAATATGAATGACAACTATTCAAGAGTTAATTGTGCCTTGAACTGGAAAAGAACGATTTGACTGAGGCCGTATGTAATTCCCCGCCAATCTATCACATCTCCTACCTGATAGGGATTAACAAAGAAGTCGTCGTCAACGAACGCGGTAAATCTGGCATTAGGACACTCCGCTTCGGACCATTGCACGCCGGACATCAACTTCAGCGTATTGTTGAAATAGTGATCGACAAACTCGCGCACCAGAAGGTCGCCGTGGCGCGCGTCTTCGTCCAGTAGAGCCCGGCGCCAGTCGCGTATTTGGCGAATAATACGACGACCGCGACGGATTCCGTAGGCGGCGTCGGCGCCGAGCAGGAAGTAGACGCGAACCCGCTGGCGCCAGCACTCCGGCCGGGCCCAGGTTCGTCGGATGGCGTCGCGATTGGCCGAGTTGGCCGGATGCGACTTCACCAGCAGCAGCAGCTGGATCGGGTCGGGGGGCGCAGGCTCAGCTGCTGCAGCTGCCGCAGACCGGTTGCACTCGCCGGCGTGTCGAATCAGCCAGGGAGCTTCGAATCGGTTGATGGCGCTGACGGAGACTGGCCTACCGGAGCGCAGGCGGGAGAGCAGCTCGGGCATGTCGACGCTAAGCGGATAGCGGAAGTCCTGACTGCCATAGCCAGCAAACGGACCGGTCTCGGTCAGCACCTCCGGGCTCAGCTGCCTGTTGTTGCTGTTGGCATCGTCCCGGTCTGACGCCTCGTTGAACACGTTCTCCTCGACGAAGACGTCGTCTACAGATTTGCGCTCGTACAGAACTTCGCCACCGCCGCCGCTGCCGCCGCCGCCGCCGCCGTGGGTTGCGACAAGTTTATCAGTCCGTCTGTCGCCGACTGCTTCGTAGGAATCGTGGTAGGTGAGGCCGCCCGCCTCCGCCGCGGCGTTGACCGCCTCGGCCGACGAGTCTTTCATGCGGAGCAGCGCCGCGTGACGACGCGACTGGGCAGAGCCGGCGCCGCCGCTGCGAATTACAATGGCCAGGATGAAGATGAAGCACAGCACGTACACAAACGTGCAGGTGAAGATGCATAGCAGACAGTCGGGACTTTTTAATCGATTGGAGATCCGATGGCAGATTGCCGAGCAGATCCGGCCAGTCCTGCGTAAACTCCACATGCGGCCTGCAAGATGCGAGTCATCGGACCGCATGCGACAGTGCTAGATACTTAGCTATGTACAGTGCATAAAAAGCACTGAGTCTTTTCTAAAAAAACTTACTCAATATAAAAAACAAGGCCTACCAGACTACGGAATAAAATCGGCATGTAGTTTGCCGCAGCATGTTCTTAATCTATGTTTAGCTAACTAAAGCGCGTACTATGTGCGCAGTGTGCAGGCGGCGGGGACTGTTCAGGCTGAGCGCAGATAGATAAATGGCGGCTCCCTGCTTTCTCGAAAAGGCCGGACCGATAAGAATTTTTCAACTCCAAAGCCTCGCCTGTTGAACGCAGCGGGAGGAGGAGGGAGGTGGGGGGCTAGGGGCCGCCACTCATTGGGGTGGTGGAGCGTTTGGTCCGCTCAGCCACTCAGCCAGGCCAATGCGCATTTTTCTTGCTCTTATCTATTAAGGATTGGATTGAAGTTTAGCTTGCATGCGGGTTGTTAATGACGCTTTCACACTTGTAGGGTACAAATAAACTCTGTTTCCAATACATGCTCAGCTCAGTATTATTTGCCATTTTCATTCTATTAACATTTATTCAAGAAACAAAGCGCGAAATCATGAAAATGAAAATTATGAAACAATTGCAGGGGAATTTAGAAAGACTGATGCAAAATAAGCTTGAAAATAATGCACACTCATAATTTTTTCGCAATATCTTCAAGAAGTTAAATCCCTCACCTGTCCTCCGATAGTGCGACTGTCCATCTAAGATAGTCCGGCGTCGATCATTCGTCCAAGTACGCGTGGCCTCGAGTTCGAGTCGCAGTTTGAGCCTGTTGAGCGCCAATAGCAGTGCCATGCAAACTGAATGCTTCGATTGTTGAATGACTAAACGAGTTTGGCTACATTCTAAACGCTACTAAACAGGCCTCGATTGTGTGAGTTAAGCTGCACATTCAGAGGAAAAACGGACAAGCCATATGGCTATGATTCAGACTGTGTCCGGTCTCTGCATCCGTTTCGTTCATATTTATCCTTTTTACCATACTCGGAGGGAGCAAATAGGGAGGCTAGCGCTCACACACACAGAGAGAAGAAAAGAGGAAAGCTTTTCGTCAGTTAGTTATACGCTCGTATAGCATAGTGGTTTGGGATAAAGCGCGTGCCGAGATGAGGGAGCGAAGCGCCAACTAACCATCTAGTCTGAGGCTACTAATTTCCCCAAGTGCCATGCGGTCATGTGGCCCAACGACTATGTAGGCTCCGCGGCTCTGCTGCACTGAGGGGTGGCGGGCGATGAGATCCGCGCTGAGCTTGGACGGCTGACTTCCTTGATTTCTCTTGCTGCCCCCACTGCCCCTCACTGCACGCGAGTGTCGTGTGAGCGCGCGCACGACTGTTCCAACTGGGCTCCGGGTTCTGCTCACTAATCCCCAGCTGCTTCTGCTGCTGCTGCTGCTGCTGCCTTCATAGCATCTGATTGGATGATCGCAGATCAATTGTTAATCATGTGAATGTTGATGGCACTATAATATGAAGACAGCATTGTAAAGTTGATTTGTATTTGCTGCGTAGAAGATGGATGAAAGAGTGAAGAACTTTTTTGCACAGGTAAGAGAGCCTCAAAAAATCTGCTTAACAAAGGCACCAAGCAAAATTTGATTTAAATGTGCCAGAATAGAGGCTTCAAAAACGCTAAATCGAGGTCCCAAAGCGCATTACATTACGGTTAGCGAATCAAAATGGGTGCTAATGAACCGAAGCGAGTACAGCTGAAACGATAAGCTGGGTACAGCAGCTGCACAGTATGAAGTGTTGAATTAGCACAATTAATTTATGAAGTTCCATACATTCAATTGATACATTTACAGTTCGCTTCAGTTTAATATTATATAACGATCTTACAATTTGCGATGGAAAGAATACGAAAAAGAGAACTTACCAATAAGAGCCGTTTAAAAAATTGGTGCAGAACAGATGTGCAGAATGGTTGAATCTTAATAGTTTTTATTTACATGTTAAGCTATCAACCGTTTTGACTTGTGCATCTAAAAACCTGCGCTTATTATTAAAAAGGAAAGGCAAGTCTGCAACGTACAATTTAATTTGGCCTAGTAACACACGTAACGATCAGTCAAGTTTATAAGGTTTAAGCTCTATTGAATCAGAGGTAGAGCATGTGCAAGAGCGTGTTTGGTTCGGTTTCATGCCCCGAAGTGTAGCGAGGTAGGTGTGGAGGGAGCGAGCTGTGTAGTTAGTTAGTTACATTTAGTCGAAAATGGAAGCTTAATTATATGCATGTGTAAACAAATATAATTTGTACAGTAACTACGGGATTTGTGACTTTCACTGACCACCAACCCTCAATGTTTTTTAGCTGTGCCTTCGTGTGCCTTTTTCGTGAGCTGTCCTGCGACCGATAATAGTTAATTACGAGCAAAACACGCATATCAACTAGCAGTTTTAATTTCAGTTTCTGTCTAATTGACTAATTTAAGTTGATTAATCACTATAAATTTGGCATTTGACTTCTCATGTCCGTGCTTGGTTGAGTGGTTGTCGGTACAGTTTGATAAACGATTTCAAAGTACGATACTTTACCTTTGTTTTTCAAATTGGTTTTGAAAGCTAAAAAGGCCAAGTTTAAAAATGGCGTTGCAGCTATAGTTTATTTCAAGTTTGTTTTAGGATTAAAATTCAAAATTCAATACGCCAAACTGAGCTAAAGCAGCCAAAATACTTGCAAATCGCGGTAATTGGCCATGGATTTCGATTCAAAATTCTAGACTTTTTTATGAGACCCATATAGTAATTCAGCTATAAGATTTGTACACTTATACACTATGCTTCAAAATGAATGCGGAATTTTCCGGGAAAGTTGCACCTCAAACAGACTAACACATGAAGCATAAAAGCATTTGTGTAAGATTTGTCCACCTGCGACTACGAGCGTAATGCTACTGAAAAAAGCAACTGAAATGCATGCGCAATCGGATCGAAGGATGCCATTACAGGTGTTTTGCTTTAATCCCATTGTGCGTAACAAAGCTCAAATACATTTTTTAGAAACTTTTTTTCGAAGTTTCTAGCAGGTTTCGCAACCGTTTTTCAATCTATTATGGTTCGATTTTGTTTCCAGATAAGTTTAGGGCAATTAATAATTAATCAAACTGCAAAGGAATCTTCTCGTGGGCTTCTTAATTTAAATATCTAGGTGCTCGATGTTTCTATACTAATTATCTTGTCTTCCCTCGCATGCGCAGTACATGTAAATTCTTAAAAGTCATCTGTGCAGTTTACCATATTGCTCTCCAAAACCATTTTGGCTCGAGCTAAAGACATTATGCCCTGGGTTGTTCAAGTTTCAAAACAATTTTTTTCGAATAAGCTAATAACGTACGCTCCTCTAGTCGTAGGCGTCGTTTCCTGTTCAGTATTACATGCACAGAATTTCAATCTAAAAACCTATGACAATTCTTCTTTGTTGAATTCAATTCGTCTTTCCACCTTCATCCTAGTTGCAGTTTCCGTTATTCTTATTAAAACAATGCATAAGCTGTAACTTGCGTTTTTTACAATAATCTACGCATAGAATGAAAGATGAAACAGAATTTGTTCTTGACCGACAATCTCTACCTAAAGTGAAAAAATGCATAAGGTAGAAATGTCAAACTGCCTGACACTAATCGGTGCCTGAAATTGTCCAGATGGCAATTTTCCGAGTTCTGCTATACGCTCGTACTGAAAAATCAGGCAATCAATGAGAAGGCACAAGGCGTGTCAAATATCGGACAGCAACAAGCTGCAAGGGGGCCCCTTCGACAAGCTGATAAGGCGTGGCATGCTGCTCAGAGCTGAAATCCGGCGCCGTGAACGAAGCAGACGTCCGAGAACGCGCCGCCTGGAAGCCGCTGAGTCACACTATAAGTAAGAGACCGGTAGCGGACCTGCCAGACAGTCAGTCAGCAAAGCCGCTACTCAGCATCTGATACAAAGCGCCCACCAAGCACTCTACTGCACGCCAAGCCATGTACAAGCTCATCTGCCTGTTCGCTCTCGTGGCCTTCGCCGCCGCTACCTACTCGGCTGAGCAGAAGGACGAGATCATCGACGACATCGTCCACGAGATGGTGCCCGTGCTCAGCATCGACAGGAGCTGCCTGAAGGAGAACGGTCTGGACTCTGTGCAATGCCTGCTCTCTAACCTGGTGAGCTGCTTCCGCTCCAGTAACAAAAACATTGGCAAGATGGCGGCCTGCCTGGCTTCGAAGTGCGGCGTTACCTGCATCAAGTGCCTGGTCAAGTGCATCAAGCTATAAAAAATGCTCAAGCTGCTAAGCAGATCGCTTTTGAATACACACGGATCGCTGATATTCAATAATGGAGCACTGATTTAGGGCTGCTGCATAAAATTTATTATATTCTTTGTCTGAAACGTTTTATGATTATCCTCATCATCCTTGATCGTTGGTTGGCCCACTGACTTAGTATATTCTGATACTTTTAGATTCGTTAAGATACGATCAGGGAACTACTAAACACACAAGCAGTCCGTGGAGATGATACCACGTGGAGATTTAAGATTACTCTCCAGATGATTATAAACAAAGAGGCATGCATGCACTTAATTACATGGGCATTTGTATAGATTTTGCAATAGACCTTTGGAAGTCCATTGCATGCGTTCGTAAAGGTATGTGTCTACATGCACATTAAAGTTTTTGCACGTAAACTGCGAAAAAATGATTACAATGCTTGTAGGGTATCACTCATCAAGGACCACTAGATGCTACATGTACAGGTACGCTGAAATAGTCCTTGTATTACAAAAGTAATCAGAATAATTTAATTTTGCAGAAGATCGTTTAGCCATCGCCCAGCCATGAAAAGCAAAACAGAAGCTAGCATAAAATTTTCGCATTGAGTATTTTAAAACATTGTTTAAAATCACGTACTGTATACTATTATAATAATAATAATAATAATAATTGATTACACCTGTCCCAATCGGGCCAGATGTGCAGCCAACAGCGCAGCCGCAGCTGTTGCGCGGCGCTTCTGAAGACTGCGTACAGCTGTTCAGTCCATGGACTGGGGGGACGCCACACCCACCTTCAATTACCCCAGCTGATGCTGGTACCCATTTAACAGCTGGGTGAACTGAAGCAATGCAGAGTTAAGTGTCTTGCTAAAGGACACAAATTATACCAGTGGAGTCGGGAATTGAACCCCCGACCTTCAAGTCGTGAGTCCGACGCTCTAACCACTAGGCTACAACCTCAATGTATACTATTGCAGCAGCGCGAATTAAACCGCCATCAGGTCAAGGACATCTTAAGTAGTACTTAACTACTTAAGATGTCCTTGCATCAGGTGCCTACGGTAGATGCTGGTTTTTCCAGTTTTGCTTACAAGGACATCTTAAGTAGTAAGCTTACAAGTGTTGGGGACGCACTTTTTCGCTCGCGTCGCATTCACTTTTTTCGGCCACACTCTTTTCCTCTACTGATGGGCAGTAGTGTGACGCTTAACCCGGTCTTTTTTCATTTTCATACAGACCAGTAAAGGTCTCTGGGTCCTTTTTGTCTAGAGCTATAAATCACTGTTCCCAAACAGTCTGACCCCTACTCTGACAGCTTTTAGGCGCCAGGTGGCGTCTGCGGGACACGTGACTGTGGCGACTTCTTTTGTTTTCTTTTGACAGCTAGACAACCTTTCCCCCCCTAATTCTATTGTTCTCTTTTTGGTTTTTTCGATACTTTTTGACAGCTAGATTTCTGACCCCTAAAAGTGGCTCGCAAGGCGAAGGCAGCATGCCCGCAGAGTATAAGACAGGTTATCCTGCGATGCTCTGCACCTGCTCTACCCTCTTTTTGAGCAGGTCGTGGCCAGATGGAGCCCATGTCTGTTGGCATCCTCTATCTAGCTGTCACGCAAGCCAACCCTGGGTACCAGCTCCCGCGAGCTGTTATCGCTGACTGGGCTCTGGCGATGGACCACCCATTCCTGGCTCTGGCCAAACTGGGTACCTTGGGGCCAAGTGCTCTGAGGGACAGGTGTTACCTTTTGACCTTAACAGTGGTATGCGGCCAGTCCGCAGGCCTTGGCGCAGCCTAACGCGCCAGCCGCAGTCATGTACCGCGCTGCTGGCAGTTGGCCGGGGTCAAACTCGGCCGCTAGCGGTCGGACCGCGGGGGCTGGCTCCCCCCTCGGTTGCTATCTTTTTGCTGGCTGTGTGGCTAGGGGTTTGCGGTCAGGCAGTCTCTCACTATTTAGCACCCCAAATTTTTCAGCGACTCATGGAGAACTTGAGTTCAAACAGCGCGTCCCAGGACACCGCTGCCCAGCCGGTTTCGGCTGGAGACGCGGCAACTGAGGACTCCAGCAGGGGCAACGCTCGGAATCCCAGCGTCCCCAATACCACTGGCCCAGCCACTGCCGCGGCTCAGGACCCACCTGAGCTGCTGGAACTGATGGCTCAAGGGCTAACGCGGCGCAAAGCCCGAGATCGTCTCCGCCTTCGGCTAAAAATTGCGGAGCGGAAAAACAAGGCGGCCGCCTCTGGAGAGGGCAATGCCGACTCTGCGGCATCCGCGGAGAAGGCGGCGCCCAACCTGGGAGCGGAACCCGCCAGCCAACCAATGCCTGGGGCCGCCGAGGCTTCTAGTGAGGCTGCTGCTTCCTCCCAAAGTGGGGCCCCCGCACGTGCGAATTCCACGTCGGAGAAGGGCTCTGCTGAGGGTGGTGGCGGCAAGACCACTAAGCCAAAGCGACCCTACGCTGCGGTGGCTAAGAGGCTGCCGGCCATTGTTATTCAAGGCCGTGATACGCCTCTCACCGCCGACCAGCTCGATCAAATCTGGTGCAAGGTGGATTCCCGCTTGCTCCAGATGACGCTGGCCGGCACCGTCCTGAATGTCGCGAAAACCAGCTTTCAGGACTCAGCCCTCATGATCCAGCCCGCCGATGACCGGTCAAGCCAGCAGTTGCTCACGACGCTGAAGGACCTTGACTGGGGCGAGGAACTGGGTCACCTGCAAATCTACAGGGAGGACGAGCGACCTCGAACTCACCGGCACCGAGCCTGGATACCGGCTCGTAGCGCCATCACCAACGCCGACGAGCTGCGACGCGTTATGCTGGCGATCTACCCGGATCTGCCGGCTAACGGCGTCGTAGTTCACCAGGCCATCAACAAGCCAGGAGGCGATGGTTTCACGGCCATCCTCGGACTCTCAGACAGCTGGATGCTCCGCTGTCCTGACGTGTCCTACATCAATGCCGGTCTGACACAGATTCAGCTGTTCAGCTTCGAATCTGACGCCACCCGACCACCGCCACCGGAGAAGCGTGCGCGCACAGGTAAGCACACCGCTGTGAACCATTCCAGCGCAGGTGCCCCGGCGCGTCACGACCACTCCGCTAACATAGACCCTGTGCGAGGCAAAGCCGCCAAGGCCGCTGCGTCAGTCGGGAGTGCGAAGGGCCGGAAACCCGCCCGGAACACGATCCGCTCTGGCCTCACCCAGCGCGCTAGTGCGGCGGCTGCTCCGACCATGGGCCGCAAGCCACCTGCAAAGGTCACCGTCGTGGCCCAACCGGAAAGCCAGACTGAGGATGTGACGGCTGACCCGGCAGCTGCTGCCCCGGCGGATGCCGCCCGGTAGTTGCTGTCCCGGTAGCTGCTGCCCCAGTCTTGGAACCGATCCGGGAGGAGCCCATGGAAGTGGTGGCCCCGGCTATTACCGCTGAGGAGGAGGCGAGACTCCTCAACGACTCGGCGTAGGCCAGCAGACGGCTGCAAGAACCTCGGGCCCGCCCGTGGTGCACTTCCTGCAGCTCAACCTGCAACACTGCATCGTGGCCTCGACCAACCTGGCGAGAGTTGCTAGCCTCGTCAACCCGGGCATCATTCTGCTGCAGGAGCCCTGGTCGAGGAAAGGTAAGATCCTTAACGTGCCCTCTGGCTTTAACTGCTTTTCCGTTTCTCAGCAACCCAGATCCCCATCTCAAAGCCTGGCACAGACCGGACCTCTCCGACCGAGACCTCTGTGTCATTCAATCCACCAACCTCATTCCTAACCGCATGGTGCTCATCGCCTCGATCTATATTCCTGGCGACGGCCCCGCGGTCCCACCCTCCCTCTCTTCCCTGGTGGAGTACTGCTCAGATAATAGATTTGAGCTGCTGGTGGGCGGGGACCTTAACGCCCACCACACCCACTGGGGAAGCAAGAGTGTTAACAGCAGAGGCGAGGAACTCCTTGCCTACATCTGCACTACTAGCATGTTGCTCTGCAACTCTGGTGGCACGCCCACCTTTGACAACGGTCGGTGGACTGAGGTTCTGGATGCCACACTGGCTTCTCAAAACCTGGCCGCTTCGGTCAGAAATTGGGAGGTGTGGGATGAGGAATCTCTGTCCGACCACCGCTTTGTCCGCTTCCGACTGCAGACTACCAGTCCCAACCCTGGTATCGTTTGGAAAAGGAATGTCCGGAATTCTGATTGGACGACGTTTGCAGAATCGCTGCAACGCCAGGTCCGCCAGTTAGAACCGACTATTCCCACCACGTGCCAGGATGTTGACAACCTCGCTGATTCCCTTAGCGAGGCCATCTTCGAGAGGCCTCGGACCAAACCCGGACCTCGCCGACGTTTGCAGGCCCGAGAATATCTGCCAGCTCGTCCGTTACCTTCGGGCTACCGGGCGAGCAAACATCTACCTCCAGGACCTACCGGAGGAGGACCACGCTGCAGGACCCGGCGCCACCGGATCCCCCTGCACGACACCGCAGCGCTAGCTGCCCCTGGTCGCCAGGGGTTAGCGCAATGGACGGCCACCGCCCAGTCGCTGTATCCGGCCCGGCCGGATGCCCCCTGCAGCTAAGTCAAGTAAGTCAAGACCCCTAAAAGTACTTTGGGATTTAGGATTAGGGATTTCTCTTCAACTTCTTCAACTTCTCGGCGTTAAAAGGATTAATCTGTATATTTTTGCGTCTCTGTAGGATAATCTGCTGCGAAAACCTATAAATCATTTTGCTCGTAAATTGTCATTTTTTGGCGCCATCTGTCGTGTGATTTATGATCCCCGGAGACTGGGTTAGGATCCCCTGATCGGGTAGGGTCACGTGATCAGACCATCAGCCTATCAGAAAATTACACGACCGTTATAACAAACGGTGCCTGACCAATTGGAAAAGTCGGCGATCAGTTTAACAAATCGGCGCCGAGCGTGCCTATGTAAAGCGCCGCCGAGCGCGCTCCATCTCCAGACGCTCTGCTGCTCTCACGCTCTGCAGTTCTCCCGTTTTTGCCATCTTCGGTTGAGAGACTGGGCAGACGGCCCCCCTTAGTTCATCAAGCTTAACAGCTTACCTTTAGTCAGCAAGTCCCCCTAAAGATTTCAGCGATCAGCAACATCGATCAACTTCATCACGGTTAACATCAGCCGCTGTTATCAGCACAGCTAGAGAACAGCTGCAACAGTCCAATTGTCGAGATTAGGCGAGAGCGACACGTACTAACGGTCGAGTTCGAGATCTACCTCGGTCACTGTGGAGTGCGAGACGGTCTAAAGTGTAGTAATCTGATTGGTCTGGTGAGAGGTCACTTGATCTTGCCTAGTCGGGTGTATTCTAGATCGGTCCCTTTTCTTAGCAGCTTAATAGGAATTGGCGCATTTTTCTCATTGCTTATTTTGTGCTGATTTAGGACAGTAAATATTAAGTAGTCATAATATATCGCTAAAGTAGTTCATTGCTCTGATCATCATAGGCATTGAAAGTGATTAGGTGTGAAAGCTAAATAATTCAGTTTTTATACTCTTTTTGACTCTTTATTTACTCGCCATGCTGGCTCAGATGAGCAGCTAAATTAGTTGGCGCCGGTCATGGCAGACCAAAGGCGGACCAGTCATACAGTCAGTCAGTCAGTAATTCATGCAATCAGAGTCCCGATTGAGGACTCAGCTTCGGCTGTACTTTAGTGCAGTTCGAGGCGGCGCGGCAGCCAAATTATTAATGTAACTTAATGTAATCTTTAGTCTAGTTAGGGCGCGCTTTCGGAAGAGTCTAATTGGGTCATTTCATCGCTTTGCGGCAGTTAGTTGAAGCATCGAGGCTAAAAGCTGGGATATTCCCTATCCACTCCTCTTAGTAATATAATAGTGCATTTCCGAGTCCATATAATCCGATCCATGCAAGAACCCCCTGCAAAAGTCCTCTCTGAGCCTGCCTTGGTCATGCGATCTAGTCCCTGCAGTGTCCCTTAGTCGGCTATGACTTCGAGATTGACAACTAAAAGACACTAGTTGTAGGTGGAAATCAGGCCTCAATTAGTCGGGAACTTGGTTTCGATAGGGCTGTTTGGTGATGCAGTCCACACAAGTTGGTGGCGGCGGGGCTATCAGCTTCCCTCTGGGGCTGGTGGCTCTCTACCTTTCTTTATCTCCGTGTCTGTCTCTCGCTGTCTTCTCCTAGCATAGGACCTAGCCGCTCGCCACATCCATCATGCTACCCCTGGGGCTGACCTCGAGATCGGGAATGGGAGGCCAGAGTTGTCGATATAGGCAATAAGATCGGCGCTCTGAGGCTGAGTCGGTAAAGCGACAAGGCCGAAACCCAACACAAGGACTACTTAAGATGTCCTTGTTTGCTAAACCTAGACTGAGCTCTAAGTAAAATTCAACAAAGTAAAAGTCCCTGACTCCAGCAGGGTTAACGAAACCAAGGATATCTTAAGACCTTAACTTAAGATGTCCTTGAACGAAACCACATATTTTCAATACGGCGATGGAATTATTAAGGACCACTTAAAGTTACGCTAAAGCTATAGAACAAATTAAGTTGTCCTCGTAGCATATTTGGTCAAGCCGAAAAAACCATGTCATTAAAACAAACATTATTACGTTCAGTCAATAGTGTAATAACCAGCCGAGTTTGTAGAGTCGTCCCCTCTACATAGAATATCTCAATGCGTTTTACACTCTGCGCAACTGGACTTATAATTCGCTGTAACGCTAACAACCAATAGCAGCTATGTACCATCGAATATTTAAAGCAAAGCACAAGAAGGAAGCAGAGCCTTGCCTCGCGCCTTGCCTCGCGCCCTCGCCCGCTGGACAACCTTCCTGACTCCTCCGTTACCACAGTCAAAACCTTAACCAGATCCTAACCGAAACCTAAAGACCTTAACCAAGGACTAATATCCGGTAAACCAATCCGAAGACATCGAACAGATAAGTAACTGCTTCCTACTTGGTGTTGTTACACTTAGGAGTAACTATCTATACCGCTTGTTACCATCACTGAACTGATATCGAAATATAACATCCTTCGAGAAGGCTTGCCATCCTTGAAGAGTAGTCGAATCCTCTTTATTCTTTGAACTCGTGCACGCAACACGAACACACCGAAACATATAAAATATATTTACGTTAATACAAGTTTTTTAAGTGAAAACGTTTACATTTTACAAACGTACATTACGTTTACATTACATTTTTTGTTTCAAGTTATAGTGTTATAAATCTACAAAGCAAGTACTGTTTTTACGAGCAAAAAGGTAAATTTTATACATTTTAAATGAGTCTATATTAAACTAATTTATTCATGGGGACCTCATGGGTCCACATCTTATCATGGAGATGTATTTGAAATTGTTATTATTTACATATAGCCAGAGCGCTCTACTGAGCCTTCTGCTTGTATTTGAATATTTATTACTCGTGCCAGCTATTTATGTTTAAAGCCTACTATTGTGCAGAATATAAATATAAATAATGTAGACAATGATATCTGCGTGTTTATTGAATTATTGGAATGAATAGCATGCTAAAGTTTATAAATAAATAAATTTATAAATTTATAAATGATTTTCTGCTTGCTTGCATTTTAAATAAAATAATTAATTTCAAGCACTAAAGATATACTTTCCAAGCAAATTATTATAAAATAATAGCCAGATTTTGATTAATCAGACTTTTTTAGATAGTATAAATTTATGGACTCATATTGATGATAAATTATTTATTTATTGCATGCATGCATGTTTTATTGTTTATTAGTAATTGTATTAAATATTGTAACAATTTACGGTAGAGTCTCTTGCTTAGCAAGAAGTAGAAATAAGAAAGTTAGAATCAACATTTATTTTATTTTAAATGCAACGCATTTTGCATGCCATGGTGCATCATCAGGTATATTTGGTAACAAGAACGGTTGAGAATTTTGATTAAATATTGGCTTGAACAAAGTACATAGCCTATGTCATAGGTAAAGAAAGGAAAGGAAAAAAAATATTTTTAATTTTAATTTCAATTTCACTGTACATTATTCTTGTCCATTGGTCAAAAGGCAGAGTCGGGGCAGTAATTTAAGTTATTGATCGCCAAGTGAGTGTACATTGTACACACAAACTGTGACTCTCACCAGTCAGAAAATGTGGAGGACATGACTGGCACCACTATGTTGTAATTGGGTATTGAGTTTTGGTGTCTGAGCTTTTATGTGCAGGGCCTCGAGAATTTTAAGTTTGGAATCAGTAGAGCTTTGGTCAATGACTTTAAAGCATTCTTGAGGTTCACAATCGCTACAATTGGTGCATTCAAAGAGGTGGGTTTGTATAGCCAATGGTTTTAGCCAGTGCTGGCTAAAACTAGCAGCCTTAGCCAGTGCTTAGCCAGTGCTAGCTAGTGCCAGTCATGTCCTCCGCGTTTTCTGACTGGTGAGAGTCACAGTTTGTGTGTACAATGTACACTCACTTGGCGATCAATAACTTAAATTACTGCCCCGACTCTGCCTTTTGACCAATGGACAAGAATAATGTACAGTGAAATTGAAATTAAAATTAAATATATTTTTTTTCCTTTCCTTTCTTTACCTATGTACTTTGTTCAAGCCAATATTTAATCAAAATTCTCAACCGTTCTCGTTACCAAATATACCTGACAATGCACCATGGCATGTGAAATGCATCGAATTTAAAATAAAATAAATGTTGATTCTAACTTTCTTATTGTAACAATTTACAATTTGTTATAAACCTTAACTTTAAATAAGTATTTTTTAAATAAATATCTATACATTTTTTTATAAAATCAAGTCTATTCACTGAGTTAGTGTAACCAACCCAAATTTCTTCCAGAGTAAAAGTTCATTATTTAAATTTAGCAAAGTAGGCAATTGGCATTTACAAATCACTATTAGTGATTTACCCTAAGTATTTATCTAATGAGCGAATTATAGTAGATAATTATAAAAGCATAAATGATATTTCAGGCATTTTATTGCGGGTATAAGCTATAAATTAAATAAATTTTTGTTACACAAGAGCTGTTAATAGAGCCACTAATCCTTCCAGTGACTAGAAAACTGCATTAAAGTTCTCCCCACTAAGCATGACATGTCCGACCAGTTTCTATGATCTGCAGCAGTGGCGCAAGCAATGCGGCTTTGCCCTGCCAACTACTAGCGAGGCCACCGCCAAGCTTTATCACTCAGTACTGCACCAGTTCGCCAGCCTCACTGATGAACCATCTCTAGGCGGCCTGGAGGCTTGCCTCATCCGCCTGCTAGAGTCGGAGCCGGACTTTCTGCCTGGCCGTTTTCTTCACGCCTCGTTGATTTTGCCCAGCCTGGACCCCGGCTCAGCAGAGTACGCCGCCAGCCTTGGTCACGTGACTGATCTGGTAGAGACTAAACGGAGGTGAGAGTTTAGATAGGATAAAAATCCCATAGTGCGGCGATGGGTTAGTTTTGATCCCTTCTCTATCTTCTAGAGAGGGCTGCCTAACTGACTGGGAGGCCTCCACTTGGTCAAACCTGCAGACCAGCCTGGAAGGCGACTGGCTGGCGTTGGAGGCCCAGCTGGATCGGCATCTGCTGACTTGGCCAGGCGATTATTCCGCCTTTCAGAGAGCCTTCATTGGGGGCTTGACCAGCGGCAACTCCCAACTGATGCGCAATCTCGGTGCCCAGGTGAGGCCCGAATGCAGCATTTTGTACCTTTTGTTGCTCAACAAATCAGTCTGAAAAAAATAACTTTCTAAAGACAGCAATGGGAATTTTTTTTATTGTCTAAAGCGGCAAACCCTGATTGATCTGAGACTCAATTCTAAACCCATCTGAGACTCAATTCAAAACCCATCTGAGTCTCAATTCAAAACCCATCTGAGACTCAATTCAAAACCCATCTGAGACTCAACTCTAAACCCATCTGAGACTCAATTCAAAACCCATCTGAGACTCAATTATAAATCCATCTGAAACTCAATTTTAAACCCATCTGAGACTCAATTCTAAACCCATCTGAGACTCAATTCTAAACCCATCTGAGACTCAATTCTAAATCCATCTGAGACTCAATTCTGAACCCATCTGAGACTCAATTCTAAACCCATCTGAGACTCAATTCTAAACCCATCTGAGACTCAATTCTAAACCCATCTGAGACTCAATTCTAAACCCATCTGAGACTCAATTCTAAACCCATCTGAGACTCAATTCTAAACCCATCTGAGACTCAATTCTAAACCCATCTGAGACTCAATTCTAAACCCATCTGAGACTCAATTCTGAACCCATCTGAGACTCAATTCTAAACCCATCTGAGACTCAATTCTAAACCCATCTGAAACTCAATTCTAAACCCATCTGAAACTCAATTCTAAACCCATCTGAGACTCAATTCTAAATCCATCTGAGACTCAATTCTAAACCCATCTGAGACTCAATTCTAAACCCATCTGAGACTCAATTCAAAACCCATCTTCTCCCAAAGTATCTGGTAGTTTTAATACCCGAACTCTCGCCCCGTTGCCAGGTGACGCCGCACTACTCCGACGACAACCTATTCAAGCCGTTCGCCCTGTCCAGATTCGGCTTCGGCCTGGAGGAGTGCAACCAGTTTGAGCAGGCCAACGCGACCTTGAAAAGCGCGCTCCAATTGAATCCGGCAGATCCCTGGGCTCATCACTCAATGGCGCACGTGTTTCACTCCACGGGCCGCTACAAGCAGGGCCTCGATTACATGATTGACAACAGGGAGACTGGCTGGCTGCCTGGCAACCATTTGAGCTGTCACAATACGTGGCACACGGCGTTGTTTCACATGAGCTCCGGGCAGCCCGACCTGGCCTTGCAGCTGTACGACGATTTCATGCTGGACTCGCTGACTGCCAGCAAGGCGGCATTTCCCGCCTCTGACTGCGTGTCGCTGCTGTTCAGATTGCAGGTCGGCTTGCTTCGTGATCGAATTTTTGCTGTGGCTTTTCTTGTGTCATTTTGAAAGTCAAAAGTATCACATTTTTTGTCCAAAAAGCCATTTTGATGGTCAACTGTGCCATTTTGATAGTCAGCAGTGCCATTTCGATAGTCAGCAGTGCCATTTCGATAGTCAGCAGTGCCATTTCGATAGTCAGCAGTGTCATTTCGATAGTCAGCAGTGTCATTTCGATAGTCAGCAGTGTCATTTCGATAGTCAGCAGTGTCATTTCGATAGTCAGCAGTGCCATTTCGATAGTCAGCAGTGCCATTTTGATTGTCAACAGTGCCATATTCATAGTCAGCAGTGCCATTTCGATAGTCAGCAGTGCCATTTTGATTGTCAACAGTGCCATTTTCATAGTCAACAGAGCCATTTTGATAGTCAACAGAGCCATTTTGATAGTCAACAGTGCCATTTTGATAGTCAGCAGTGCCATTTTGATAGTCAGCAGTGCCATTTTGATAGTCAACAGTGCCATTTTGACAGTCAGCAGTGCCATTTCGATAGTCAGCAGTGCCATTTTGATAGTCAACAGTGCCATTTTGACAGTCAGCAGTGCCATTTCGATAGTCAGCAGTGCCATTTTGAGTGTCAAAAATGCCATTTCGATGGCCAACAGTGCCATTTTGATTTTCCACGGTGTAATTTTGATTGTCAGCAGTGTCATTTCGATAGTCAGCAGTGCCATTTCGATAGTCAGCAGTGCCATTTTGATTGTCAACAGTGCCATTTCGATAGTCCAAAGTGCCATTTTGACAGTCAGCAGTGCCATTTTGATAGTCAAAAGTGCCATTTTGATAGTCAGCAGTGCCATTTTGATAGTCAACAGTGCCATTTTGCTAGTCAACAGTGCCATTTTCATAGTCAAAAGTGCCATTTTAGTAAACTGTGCCATTTTTCTAGTCAACAGCGCCATTTCCCAGTCGAACATGCCATAATCCAAAACAAAAAACCCGTCGCAGACGGCTGGCATCGACGTCGGCAATCGCTGGCAGGAGCTGTGCGACGCCGCCGTCTCCGAGATGACCAGCTCGGCCAAAGCCGCGGCAACTGGCCAGGGCTTGCTGTTTTACGAATTCCATTTGGCCCTGGCACTGGCATGCGCCAACCGGCCGGATCAGCTGGCGGAATTCACCGCCGCCCTGTCGGCAGCTGTCAATCAACGCTCGGCCAAGCATCACAGCGTCCGCCTTTGTCGGAGCCTCTCCATTGACGGCTCGATTGGCGACGACGGCGCGGCTGGTCTGCTGACTGCGGCGCGGGATTTTTTGAACGGCGACTACGCGGAGGTTTGCCAACGCCTGTACCCGATGCGGCATCGGCTTGACGGTCTTGGCGGCAGTTTTGCTCAACGCGAGATTTTTGTCTACGTGCTGGCCCAGTCGGCCTGCCTGGCTGCGGACTGGCCGATGTTGGGCAGCC
Organism: Macrostomum cliftonense; assembly: GCA_950096795.1. Lineage (NCBI taxonomy): Eukaryota > Metazoa > Platyhelminthes > Macrostomidae > Macrostomum > Macrostomum cliftonense. Next base: position 750,614 of record CATNEM010000095.1, on the reverse strand, counting down.
TGCTGCAGGCCGCCGAAGCTCAAGGCCGTCCGGACGATGCTGTTGTGGCGCGTCTCCGACGAGAGCACCTGCGGCATGGGGAGAGCGGCTGAGTGAGCGTGAGGCGGCTTTTCGCGGCAGCTCAAACTGCTACCCGATCTTAGTATCAAAATTGTCTCCTAGAATTGTGGGGCTCGAACTCGGGACCTTAAGTTTAACCAGCTCAAACTGGTACCCGATCTTAGTAGAAAAATTGTCTCATAGAAGTGTGGGGCTCGAAATCGGGACCTTAAATTTAACCAGCTCAAACTGGTACCCGATCTGAGTAACAAAAATCGTCTCCTAGAAGTGTGGGGCTCGAACTCGGGACCCTCTGGTGTTTCAATGATTCGAGCCCAGGGTGCTACTCCAGCTTCCAACGACGCGTGTCAAATCCACATTATTAGCCATTTTACTCTGCTAAATAAAGAGCTTTAAATTTTAGCCAAGTAGTTCAGTAGGTAGTCAATAGCAAGGAAAGTATTAACTACAAAAATTCATGAATTATTATTATTTTAGAATGCTTGGTTAAAAATGCTTGATTTTTTATATTTATTTCATATGATGACTAGCTATTATCTTTCGCAGATTTGGTACTTTAACGATCATTCGTTCATTGCGCCAACTTTTTCCTTTTATCCCATAGCAATAAAATAAATGCTTTTATTCCATGATTCAAACAGCCATTGCTTTTTTCAATATAATTCAACGTCTATTGATTTTTTTCTTGCGCAAATGTTCGTGCTACTCTACTGGCCATTTGATCATGTAGTAGAAAGTAAATGATTTTATCTAGAATATTCTCCGGCTAGCTGAAAGGCATTGTGTGATTTTTATAATAAATTTCAATTCTTGACATATTTATCTTTCAACATTAGCTTCAGTGATAGAAAAAGCTAAAATAAGCAAAATCGAGAAATCTATCGCAGTCGAATTCCTTCACAATCGTATTCGCTTTTTTGTTAATGATGGTAAAAGCAAAAAAAACTTTTTCGGTTTTATTGATTTAGTTTCCAAGGTTGATCTGATCTGTCATCAGCTTTTTTTCATTAACAGACCAATAATGGCATCAAAAATAAGAAGTTAATATTGCAATTTTAAAACTATTTGTATTGATGAGATAAGATGGAGATGTTTTTAGCAAACATAAAGTTTTTTAGTCGAGTATTTTTTTGAATTAAAAAATAGTTTGATGGGGCAACCTAGCAATGCATTGAAATTAGAGGCAGGCAATGAAGTGGCAGATTTTTGCAGTGCTCTGTTTCTGCATTTCGGCTCCAAGTTTTAATTATTGAGAAAAAAATTCTACTAAAATTATTTCAAGTTTTTTTCTTAAAACAAAAGTAGATTTAATTCGCCGTCCATACTACTAGCTGGAGTCCGGCGTCAGTAGACGTAGCGAAACTGGCTCGGTTTGCAGTAGGTGGAGCAGATTTTTTTCAGTCCGGCTCGGGTGAAATCGCGATTGCAGTCGCTGTGGTGCCGGAAGTTCTCGTAGGCGATGTCGTACAGCATCCGGCTGCCAATTGGCCGGGGATCGCTTGGCGCCGAGAGGAACAGGCGACCGCGGCCAGGCACCATGGCCACCTTCTTGTATAGCGTGGATATCGGGATTACTCGGCACTCGCTGTATAGCCGGTCCTGAATACTTTTGTGACCCTCGGTGGTGGGCCCGCCGCGGAAAATCCGCGGCTTTTCTATTGGCGGATACTGAGATATAGTTTCCGGCTCCGGCTCTGGCTCCGGTTGCGGCGGCGGCGTCGGGGCCAGCTGCTCGTCCTGCTGCTCGCCCGACTTTGCATCGGCGCCTTGCTCGTTATTCTCAGTCTTCTGCTGCTGCTCAGCCGGTTTTGGCGCGGTCGCGGCGTCCGTGTTGGACACGTTCTCCAGGGTCGCCGATCTGCGTGTCTCACTGTTTCCACGGCGTCGCCTTGTGCAACCTCCGCCGCCGCCGGTTTTTTTACGCTTGGCCGCTTCGGCAGCGGTGCTGTTGCTGGCATTCTGCCTGTCTCGTTCAGCGCTGCCGCCTCCGTTTAGAATCGAGCGTAGAAATGACCTGACGCGGCCACTCAGCGATTTGCCAGCTCGATGCTTCGCAACTTGGTCGCATTTTTTCTCGTCTTCGTACTCGTCGGAGTTGCTGCCGAATTCCGTGCTAGCAGCGTCGATCGCTGCCTGAGTGGCTCGTACTAGCAGACGGTCAACCTCCGTAGCTTCTGGCAGAGTGGAAGGCGGCGTCCAACAGCCTGTTGATTGCTTGTCAGCGTCTTCATGTTGAGCCTGATTGAGCATTTTGTTTGCAGCGGTGAAAATGAACGGTTGTTTTCAACAACACGGTGATAGTTAGTAAATTTTTCAGCTCGTTATTTGGCTGATTATAATGGCTGGATTATGGCTGCGTGGGTGGACAGAAGGTTCTGGCCATAGACAACTCCGTTGCTGGATACTCGTAAGAGAGAATAGAAGTGAGTGAGTGAGAATCGCTTGGTCTATTTTTCTGTTGGCTGTCGTGAACTGTTAGCCAAGGACACCTTAAGTAGACAAACATCAGACAGACATACTTTAAAAATCAATATTTCACAATTAGGGCCATACATAGTTCGATAGATTCTGAAGGCAGGAAGCACATGTCAAAAGATCAGATTTTTATCTTCTTTCAATCAAGCAACTTGAAACTTTTTCGCGAAAATTGGACTTTAATAACTTTCCAAGTAACGAAGTGTCCGTCCTTCTACTAATGGTGTCCTTTGGGTCCTGCACGCTCGGTCCCTCGGGTGCCAAAATTTAATTAAATTCCAGCATTTTTAGCTACAGCTATTTTCCTATTTTCCTGTGTTCCGACTCCATGGACTACGGTATTGTTCCGCGTCTTTTTACTGCAGAGCGAAATAACTTAGTCATGTACGAGCATAAAAGGATGCAACCGCAATAATGCAAACTATTTTCTAAGTATACTTTTATACTAAATTTAGTATGCTGTACTGGTAAGTTCCTTAGATACATGTAAGTGCAGATGCACTCACAGAAATTACAGAAATCACAGAAGTTCTGTGGATGCACTAGCTTTAATGACACTATAGCTACATAATAATGGCGTCCAATTAAAACCTGCAACTAAAAGCTAAGAGGGATTTTTTAAACACCTGCAACACCTATTCAGAACTCCCAAGTCAGGTATAAGAAGCACGTCAACTGCTCGCCACTTTTTCTTATACGCATTGTGCTTGACAAGGCTTTACAGCAAATTGCTTGATTAGCTAAACTACCCGCGCATACAGACCCGACAGAAAACAGTGCAAAATGTTTCTTCAATTAATAATGCATTAGCCAAGTGACTAGTGTGCCAATATTTGAGCTAGACTATAAAACAAAAATATAACGGCGCAGGCTCTCCAAGCTGCCAGTAGCATTACCTGCTGGGGAAGGACAGGCCGACAAGGCACACATCTTCCTTGTTGTAGGTAAGCTTGTGAAAAATAATTTTCCCTGCCTTGGACAGTAAAATTTTACGCGTTATTGACAATGCGTTGGAAGCCGCGGAGCTATAAATGAATCTTAGTTGTTAGCTCACCAGCTACATCTCGTCGATAGGTTTTTCCGCAGTTTTTTCTCCTCAGTTCAGAAAATCAAAACTGGCAGCTATGATTAGCAAGATCTCACAGCTGCAGTCAGCGCTGTCCCTGCTCGCCCTCTGCGTCGCAGTTCGCAGTCAAGACTGCAGAACCTCCTACGAGCCTGTGATCGGCAGTCTGTGCATCAACGACCAGTTCACGGAGGTCCTCGGCATCGCCGCTACTGAGGGAGCCGGTCCGACCCTGGAGCTCCAGTGCTCCGTGCAGTGCAGCAGCCGACAACGCTGCCAGGCCTTCAGCACAGCAGACGGTCCGTGCAAGCTCTTCGTGTTCGACAGGTGCAGCAAAGGTGTGAAAAACTGCACCTGCTCGAGGACCGGCCGGGTGTTTGTGAAGAGACTGGCGGGACTGCAGGCGGGCCGGCTGTGTCCGTCTGGATACGACACTGAGCACTGCGGAGTGAGGTACAAGGTGCACCCGAATGTGGGCAACAACTGGTGGACTGCCAAGCAGAGCTGCGAGAACGAGAGCGGACTGGTGATCATGGCGGACGTGGCGGACTCGGCGGAGATGTCCTTCATTGACACTCAGTTTAACAGGGATTACTTTAACAAGTCGAAGTCAATCTGGCTTGGTGGCTTCAAATACGTAGCGAGTGCGGTGCTTACGGACGGGTGGTTCTGGGTCGGCTGCAACATCAGCGTGCACACCAGCCTGTGGGGCGCTCGGCAGCCAGACAATACGGATTCGACAGAGACTGCGATAAACAGGTTTTCTGGTCTGCCTGGCCTGAACGACTTTTCTCCGTCTTTAGCAGATGGTCAACCGGAATTCGGACTCTGCGAGTGCGTCTCGCCATTCAACTGAGCGTGACCTCCGTCTTAGAACGCATCCAGCGCAGGTTCTTGTTTACCTCATTGAAACAAGTTAGTCGCTCTTTAAAAATTGATTTCCGAGACAAGAAAGCTCTGGTTTTTCTGCTTTTCTGCTTTAATGTATGCATCTTATCCTATCTGGTATCGAACATTCTGCACTTGAAAGTAAGGCGAAGAGAATTCTAAGAGAACGCATGCAAGCCTGGATTGATTTTCAAATTTGAGTCAAATTTCAATATTGGTTTATAGGTGTATTTTCATTTTGTTAATTTGTCAACTTTTTATCCCGCTGATCCCAGACACGCGCGTGTTGCGCAAAGCTTTGGATAAAGGTCTAATCATTTTGATCGTCCATATTGAATAAGGAATAACAAAATTAGATATAATGCTACTAAGAGATTTTTTTTGTTCGTGCATGAAGTAAAAAATGGCACGGGTTTTACTTTGGAGTTATACGCCTTCACTTTTTATTTCGATTGGAAAAAATTGACTACGAATTTAACAGTTACAGTTTAGTTGATAAAATGCTTCGAAAATACATGTAATTTACATGACGTAAAGCATCGAGCAATAGCTATTACGCAAATATAATTTATTTAGATTAGTTTGATTAGATAGATAATTTATAAGTTATAGAAGCTCGGCTCTAGCAAACTTCAATTACGTATATTGTGCAAGAAATTCGTCGCAATACTCGCAATGTAATTTACCGCAGATTCCGCCGATTTACAAATATAAGGCAAGGTCTAGCGATGGTATGGCAACCAAAGACCATACACGCTTCGACCAGCCTGAACAGCATGCTGAAGGACCGGCTTGTGCTTGGCATCAATGATGATGGAATTCAGCAGAAGCTCCTTGCCGAGAAGGAGCTGACGCTCACGCAACGGCTGCCGAGGGCACCCAGCTTGTGATGAAGAGAACCGAGCCTGAGGCAGGTAAAGTCGTTCTGCCGTCGGCATGCACTAGACGCTGTTTTCGGTGTCTCCCACAGAGGCATCTGGCAGCCAAGTGTCCGTTTCTGAACTAGAAATGCTTCATCTGTTCCAGGGTAGGACATACGGTAAGTCCCCGGCTGCCAGCAGTCGCCAGACGGTGCGGGAAGTCGAGTCGGAGATGGAGGAGACTCACTCACTGCACGTGATGTCGGAGCAAAAAGACGAGGAAGGTTCCGCCATACCCACAAAACCGTCCGCGTGGAGATTGACACTCGTGCATCAGTTTCACTCATTTCTTCCAGAACGTATCGCTCAACGCTGCTGGAGCAGCCCAAAGCTCGATGCTGCGGACGTACTCCGGTCAGCCGGTCCTCGTGCTGGGAAAAATTCGTGTCCGCGTACGTGCTGAAGAAGCTGCTTATGTTCTGCCGTTGCTTGTGGTGGACGGCTCAGGTTCTGACCTAATCGGGCGAGACTGGGTGGTCGAGCTTCGCTTGGATTGGCGCAGCATCAAGCAGATGTATACTTGGGCAGCCTGTGCAGCTGTGGCTGAAAGACGGGGCCCGTACGCGCTTAAGGCCCGAAACGTGCCGTTTGCGCTGAAGGCCAAGGTGGAAGCGCAGCTTGACAAAGAGATTAAGCAAGGAGTGCTCAAGCCGGTAAGCAGTTCTGATTATGCATAGCCGATTGTCCCCGTTCTCCAGTCGTCCATGCGCATCTGTGCTGACTTCAAGCAGACGGTGAATCTCGACTTGGAGCCAGACAAGCGTCCGCTTCCTCGGATTGATGAGCTCTTCGTTAAGCTGTCGTCGGGAGGGCAGAAGTTCACGAAGCTCGACATGTCACTGGACGAGGCATCTCAGCAGCTCTGCACCATCAACACATCCAAAGGGCTGCTGCGTTACACCCGGCTTCTGTTTGGCGTGGCACCTGAGGTCGGCATTTTTCAGCGGCACATGAACAGCCTGCTGCAAGCCATCCCGCGTGTCGCTTGCTTCATCGATGACCTCATCATCACGGGGGTGACGATGAGAGCCACCTGCGCTCCTTGGGACTGGTTCAACCTCGCCTGCAACAGAGCGGCCTGAAGTGTGGACTGAAAAAGTGCAGCTTTATGCAGGAGAGCGTGAGTTACCTGGGCCACTTGATCGATGCTGCCTTCCGTAGATGCAAGATTTTGCTCAGTAGGGCACTAGTACTCGCATATTTCGACGAACAAAGGCCTTTGGTGCTGGAATGTGACGCTGCACGAGGCTGAGACTGAGTACTCTCAACTAGACAAGGAGGCACTGGCCATGGTATTCGGAGTAAAAAAGTTTCACGCATACCTGTATGGCAGGGAATTCACGCTCGTCAGCGATCACAAGCCGCTGCTGGGGCTTCTGCATGAGTCTTAGCCGATTCCAGCCACGGCCTCCAGGGAAGTCGAGTCGATGCACATCCAGGGATGCATCCAGGGATGCACACTCAAAGTGGATGTACGTCCACGTGATGACGACGACGTCCTCGACTGCAACAGAATGAGTGTGGGCGCTCATTCTAGCAGGCTACAAGCTACTGTATGATGCACAGAGTGGGAAGCTCACTGCTGCGTTCCGATGCGCTCAGCCGCCTGGCGCAACTGGAAAGGCCAACGGATGCCTTGATGCCTGCGGAGATCGTGCTGGTCATGAGATGCTGGACGAAGGCCCCGTGACGGCTTGACACGTTCGGGCTTGGACAAAGACAGAGACCCAGTGCTTTCCAAGGTGCTGCGATTCGCCGAGGCTGGTCAGTGGCCAGCGAGACCACCACCGGAGCTGCAGCAGTGCCGGTCGCGCGCCGAGTAGCTGAGCTCCGAGGACGGCTGCTTAATGTGGGTCAGCCGAGTTATCGTGCCATCAGCCGGTCGGGAGGCGCAGTTGCAGCGCCTGCAACTAGGACACCAGGGCGCCTCGAGAATGAAGGCACTGGGCAGAAGTTTTTTTGGTGGCCTGGACTAGATGCCGAGATTGAACAGCTCGTCGGCACCTGCCCCACTGCAGCCTTGGGCTTGGCGAGACAGGCCATGGTCGTGCCTCCATATTGACTTCGCTGGTCCTGTGGAAGGAAAGATACTGCTTGTCGTCGTGGATGCACACTCAAAGTGGATGTACGTCCACGTGATGACGACGACGTCCTCGGCTGCAACCATCCAGAAACTGTGCCAGAGCTTTGCCACGCACGCGCTGCCAGGCATCATTGTATCGGACAACAAGCGTGCAATGGTCAGGCGTAGATGGCCGTCCAGACACTCAAGAGGTCCCTGGCTAAGCAGAAGGACGAGCGAGTAGCCGTTTTTGCTGTCCTATACCGAGTGACACCCCATGCCACGACTGGAGTTCCTCCCTGCGAGTTGCTGATAATGGGTCGGAGACTGCATTCGCTGCTGGATCGCGTTCGGCCGGACCTGCCATCCAGGGTGCAGCATCATCTGGCAATGCAGAAGCAGCCGCATGACATCTACGCGCACGATCATCGAGTCGAGGTCGATGATTCCATGCTAGCGAGGGAGGAAGCCGGTGACTGTCACGGCAAACGTTGGCTTGACCTACCTGGAGTGTCGTTTCGATGAGAAGCAACTTGGCTCTTTCGGGGCCTCACGTTTTGTTCTTTAGCTAAACTCCAGGAAGGGTCCAATCTTATGATGGCAGTCGCTTTCGTCAACATGCCGGCAGTCGTAACCACACACGAATAACAGGATCTCCTGAAACCGATTCCTTGGCGGGCTCTCAGGTTGATGAAAGTAAGGGCAGCAGTGCATGGAATCCGTTCACCAATAAATTAGCATCTCCAGCTTCAACATGAAAACATGTCAGGAGAAGACCAAGAAAAAACTCCACCCGCAACCTCCACGTTGTCAGGAGCCTCAATCTTGGGATTCAACCCCGGCGTACCGAGAAAATCTGGTACGGGAGGATGAGCGTCGAGCATTCAGCATTTGACTACTCCTCCAGCTCGTTAATTGACAACCACTGTTGCGAATGTTGCGAATGTTGTCTCATCCTCTTCAGAGCTGTCGACGCACTCGAACAACTCGTATTCAGCCTCACTGTCCAATTCAAGGCGTGCCAAAGTGCTTCAGCAGCAGCAGCGAGCCTGGTTGGCTGGCCTTCCATGGAAGCCATTATTAACGAAACTTGTTGGATGGACGGTTATTAACGAACTGCATCTAGATCCGATACACGACTCAATGTAACTACAAAATGAGCCTAAGCGGAGACGAAAGACGAGAATGGTGACGATCAGTGACTGTAAAAACTTGTCTATTAGTTGGTGTAAACAGACAAATTTAGCGGGCAGACTCGGGGGGTAGATTGGGGGAATCGTATTATGTCTATGGCTGCTGCTGCTCGTAGGTTTTTTCACTATTGAGTTTCAGCCTTTTTTCGGCATGGAGGTACAGTACTGTACAGATTGATTGAACTGAAGCGACAATTGACGAGTCCGCCCGTGCTGAGCCACTTCGACTGCAACGCCGAGACCATCGTGGAGTGCGACGCGTCGGACTTCGCTGTCGGCGCCGTGCTACTTCATCGCATCGGTGAGTTGGAGAAGCCTGTAGCTTACGCATCCCGAGCCCTCACGCCGACCGAATCCAGGTATTCGGCAAGCGAGAAGGAGGCGCTGGCGTGCATCTGGGCCCTAGAGCGGTGGCACATGTACACATACGGCAGGAAACTGACGCTGCGCACCGACCACTCAGCGCTCAAGGCACTACTCTGCACCCAAGGCACCGGACACAAGCCACTGCGCATCCACCAATGGAACGACCGGCTTCTGCAGTACAACTTCAACGTCGAGTACAAGCCTGGCAAGGATAACATCGTACCGGACTTCCTGTCGCGCTTCGAGAGGCCAACCGAGCAGCCAGACAGTGACAACGACGACCTGGAGTTAGCCGACATTCACCAGGTTCTGGACGGCGTGCTATCCGCTGACCTGCTCGACAGGCACTCCCGCGACGATCCGGTCATCAACGGCGTGCAGCATGTGACCACATCCCTGTACCATTCGCAGTCGAACTCGAACGTCGAGCGTCTCAACCGGACCTTGAAGGAGTCGTTGAAAGCCCACCTGAAGGACGGCATTAGCTTTAAGGAGGCGGTGCAGGTGCTGACACCGGCGCAGCTGATGATCGGCCGGCCGCTCCGAGGACCGCTCAACCAGTGGAGTCGCGGCATTCAGCTGACGGGGACTTCGATGGGGCCACCTGTTGCCGAGACGGAGCGCCGAGTCAGGGCCAACAAGGAAAAGGCCAGGCTCGCTACTGACTGACGCCGCGGCGCCCGACCATCCAGACTGCAGCCAGGCGATTCCGTGCGGGTCCGCAGACCCCAACAGCATTGCCGGAGCAACAGCACAAGCCAAAGCGCCTCTACCGCCGACCCCGAGGAGGAGCGGAAGGACAAGGAGACCGCCAACCCGGTTCAGAAAGGACCTGAAAGGGGAGCTGATCCCAGTTGACGTTAGCGAACTCTGATTGATGGACTTTAAAGACAGTTTTTTGAGGGGGTGATGTTGTGTATGTGGCTGGCTCACGCCACCCACCCTACGTGCACGCGGCGCTGCTTGCCTCTGATTGGTTGGCTGTAAGGGGTGTTTGACGGCCCTACCCAAACCGGTCTGAGCCGGGCAGGGGGGTTGAGGGGTCGATTGACAAAATAAATATTAGCGACTGGGGCGGCTAGAGCCTCACGTTGTTTTGTGTCATCTCAAATCTTATTTGCACTTTTAAGTTATTTGGGCCAAGCGCCCTACAGATCACAATAGATGATAACAGAGATTCTTATGCCAATGCACGACTCATGTCTCCGTATTTTCCCTGCGGAAAAAACTGTTACCGGATCTTTCTGAGTCGTTACAATATAGTCCAAACAGAGCTTTGCACTAGTTCAACAAGAAAGTAAGTACAAGCAAATTCGAATTAACGAGGCAATTTTTGCTGTACTTTCGAAAATAAATTTATAATGTTATTATTTGTTCTTCTTTTGTTGTTGTTCAGTATATGAACTCAAAATTTTCTACGAAACCAATTTTCGTTTTCAAACTACTAGCCACGCGAACAGGGTCTGACGATTAATTGTTAGCGTTATATTCTTAATAATAGGCATGTATACACTTTGAAGCTACAGTAATTGCAAATCCTTATGCTAATCAGCACTTTTCATGAATTGTATTACTCATATTAGG
>CATNEM010000095.1:727500-735000 GCA_950096795.1 Macrostomum cliftonense | reverse complement strand
TGCCTTATGACCAGAAGGTCGGGGTTCGAGTCCCTTCTCTAGGAGACAATTTGTGCCCTTGAGCAAGGCACTTAATCCCGCATTGCTTTAGTCCACTAAGCTGAGATCGGGTACCAGTTTGGGTAAATTTAGAGTGGGTGTTGCGGCCCCTCCAGCCCGTCAGGCTGAGCAGCTGTACACAGTACTCGGATGCGCCGCGCAACTAGCTGCGGCTGTGCCGTGGGCTGTACATTTGGTCGAAAGGTCGGGTGTCTAAATTTATTTATTATTAATGATCAAAGACACAAAAATTGTTCCATAGAGGAGAGGATCAAACCCATGAGGATAACAAATAGGCTATACACATGTATGGGCGTGACTTTGAGAATCACCCAGCCGTTTCAATTGGCAACACGCTAACACAAACACACGAGCAAGTCGCTATTGGTTCATTTGGCTTTGGCCAAACAAGACTACAAAAATTTTCCATCAAAGGATCAACTGGAGGAGCTGCAGAGGAAGTTGCTGAACGCTCGCATCTTAACATCAGTTGATCCTGACGCCGAAGGATTTCGACTCCGGTGCCAAGACGAGATGGTGCTCTACAGTCCGCTGTTCGGCTTGGAGGACGAGAAGTCTGGAAGCATCGCTGATCCGATCTACTGCGGCCTGAGGGCCGCCGTGGAGGCGGCCAAACAACGATTTGACGAGCAGAAAAAGGCGGGCTGTGGCGACGGCAGCAGCAGGTCGAGTCTGAGGGGTCCGGCTAGGAATTCTGGTGAGGCATATGATCTTGCTTTTCGTGCCTAGAATCATGATAATCATGTCTTTTCGTGCCTAGAATCATGATAATCATGTCTTTTCGTGAATAGAATCATGATAATCATGTCTTTTCGTGAATAGAATCATGATAATCATGTCTTTTCGTGCCTAGAATCATGATAATCATGTCTTTTCGTGAATAGAATCATGATAATCATGTCTTTTCGTGCCTAGAATCATGATAATCATGTCTTTTCGTGAATAGAATCATGATAATCATGTCTTTTCGTGCCTAGAATCATGATTATCATGTCTTTTCGTGCCTAGAATCATGATAATCATGTCTATTCGTGCCTAGAATCATGATAATCATGCCTTTTCGTGCTTAGAATCATGATAATCATGTCTTTTCGTGCATAGAATCATGATAATCATGCCTTTTCGGGCATAGAAACATTATAATCATGTCTTTTCTTGCCAAGAATCATGATACTCATGCCTTTTCGTGCTTAAAATCATGCTAATCATGTCTTTTTGTGCCTAGAGTCATAATAATCATGTCTTGTCATGCTTGTTATGTTATCATTATCTGAATTATTATGATTCCAAGCAGCATCCTTGTAATGCTTGGAATCATAATAATCTTGCTTTTTATCTCTGGAATCATGATAATCATGCTTTTCATGCCTAGAATCATGATAGTCCTGCTTGTTATTCCTGGAATCATGATAATCATTCAAATCTCAATAATCATGCCCAGTTGCTGAGCCGCCACTCCGCAAATGCCATCGCGCTCTGTCGGACTCTCTGAGCGCTCTGAAAGACGCCGGTCATTTCTGCTGCTTCCAAGTGATGCAACTCTACGATAAGGAGCTGACAGCTGTCAAGGAGGGCAACTCCGGACCGTTGAAGCCAGCGGAGCTTAAAGCTGTTCAAGACACTTTGGACATTTTTGGGTGCCTGTCCGAGCATTACAAGCTGGGGGCGTTGTCAATGCAAACACCCGAGAGTCTGTGCTCTGAGAAGTGCAAATTATTGTTAAAATCGTTGGTTGATCATCGGAATAAATTGGATGGTGACGACAGCTTCAGAGCTGTGGTATTCACCCAAGAGAGGGTGATTGCGCTAGCGGTTAAGGAGTTTTTAAGCGTGGTAAGACTCTGATGACTTTACCTTGTCTTCTAGGAGCAAGGATTGTTGATTGGGATCGTTATTCTGTTTTTCTTCGTAGCCAGATTTTTTAGAAACCTCAATTTTTTATTCCTAGAACCTTGTCATAATTTCCTTAGAATCATGCTATCGATTCTTAGAAACTGACTATGGATTCCTTGAATCTTTGTATGGATTCCTAGAATCTGGCCTTCTTAAGGAATTCTTAGAATCTTCCTGGGATCTTTGTATAAATTCCGAGAATGAAGCTACGGATTCTTAGAATCGTTGTATTGATTCCTAGAATTATTGCATTGATTCTAAGAATCTCGCCACGGATTCCTCGTATCAGGTTATGGCTATGGATTCCTAGAGTCTGGTTACGGATTCCCAGAATCTGGCTATGGATTCCTAGAGTCTGGCTACGTATTCCTAGAATCTGGCTACGGATTCCTAGAATCATACTTTAGATTCTTAGAATCCGGCTTATCAATTTTAGAATGGGTAACCGAAATACTTTTAATAGTCTATTTGATATATTGAATATTGTAATTAGGGTACCTGGAAATATAAACTTAAATTTATAGCGCCCATAATTTCAACGACAAAGACTTCTCCTCAGCTTCAACCATTCCCCAATGATTGACATTTAGATGAAAGGCTTCCGGTCGGATCTGCAGTTCCTCCGGCCGGAATTCGTCACCGGTCACGGTCAGTCAGGGGAGCAGTCGGCCGAGCTGGCCATGTCCTTGAAGCGTCAGGATCGGGTGCTCAGGCAGTTCCGCGAAGGCCAAGTCAACACCCTGATAGCCACCAGGGTCATCGAGGAGGGCATGGACGTGCCGCAGTGCAATTTAGTTGTTAAATTCGATTTCCCACCCGAGTTTCGGTCCTACGTGCAGTCGAGGGGGCGCGCCAGAGCGGCTAATTCCCGTTACGTAATGATGGTTAACAGCGACGAGGGGGACAAGTGTCGCAACAAGCTGACCTATTATAAGTTCTTGGACGAAAAGTTGCGCTCGGAGCTGCTCAAAATGCGGGCAGCCTTCGATGCAGAGACGCAATCTGACGAGGCAAGTTGCTTGTGGGAGAACAAATTGGATTACGAGCTAGTAGAGACTTTTCTATGGGTCTGTATGGATTATATGGATTATAATGGATTATAGTGATCGTGAATCTGTGACTGTGGGTGAGAATGGATTGTAGTGATTGAGAATCGGTGACTGTGGGTGAGAATGGATTGTAGTGATTAAGAATCGGTGACTGTGGGTGAAAGTAGATTGTAGTGATTAAGAATCGGTGACTGTGGGTGAGAGTGGATTGTAGTGATTAAGAATCGGTGACTGTGGGTGAAAGTGGATTGTAGTGATTGAGAATCGGTGACTGTGGGTGAGAATGGATTGTAGTGATTGAGAATCGGTGACTGTGGGTGAGAGTGGATTGTAGTGATTGAGAATCGGTGAGTGTGGGTGAGAATGGATTGTAGTGATTAAGAATCGGTGACTGTGGGTGAGAGTGGATTTTAGTGATTGAGAATCGGTGAGTGTGGGTGAGAGTGGATTGTAGTGATTAAGAATCGGTGACTGTGGGTGAGAATTGATTAGATAAGAGTAGCTGTTGATAAGATTAGTTAATTGTTAGCTAAATTTCAACTATTGTAGGTTGAAACATCAGATGAGGCTGTTGCTGCAGAAGCCGCTGATGAGGATCTAGTGCCGATGGATCTTAGCGTCCCTCGTGATCACCCGGCTTATTACGAAGTGGCTTCGACTGGAGCTAAAGTAACACTGAAAACTGCCATGAGCCTTATTAACCGGTAAGGTGTACCTCGTATGTTCATTTTAATTAAAGTGATTTTTTTTCTGAATTTTCTTACTGTACACCTAGTGTGAGTCTATCTAAAAATAGAAACTTTTTTAATGTATACACGGCGTAGCTATAAAAAGAAACATCTTTTAATGTGCTTCTTTAACGTCTATTAATAGAAGTTATTCTAACTGTACACCTAGTGTGAGTCAATCTAAAAATAGAAACTTTTCTTAATGTACACACAGCGTGGCTATAAATAGAATGACATCCTGAAAAATCTATTAATCAAAGCTTTTCTAACTGTAGACCTAATATATTTTAAAAAAATGGGACCTCCTTTTTAATGCCTGTAGTTACAGCCAAAAATTGCTATTTATCATGAAGAGCCATTTATCTTAAAAACTAAGAGTATGGCAGTATGTTTTAGATCTACCTCAAATTAACTTTCCACAAAGTAGTCCCTTGAATTTTATAATATCTATACTAATAAATCGTCCTTTGTTCTTACCATTCAGCTACACAACGAAGCTGGCCTCCATGGGCTGCATTCGAGCCCCGTCGCCGCACTTTGACACCGAAATTGATCCGGCCAGTAATTTTTATCGCTGCCGACTGTTCCTGCCCCGACCCTGTCCGCTGGTGCAGCCCGTCGCCTGTCGCGGTGTTCGCCTATCGTTGGACGACGCGCGCCGATCGGCCGCACTGGAGGCGGTCCGTCAGTTGCACCGACTCGGCGAATTGGACGACCATCTGTTGCCTGTTGAGCGCGAGGCTCGCTGCCCGGTGCAGGAGCTGCGCTCTTACGAATCGGGACAGGTAGAAGTAACGACTAAAAAGTAACGATCAAAAAGTAACGATTGAAATTATCGACTAAAGTAATGATTAGAAGTAAAGATTAAGAGTAATTATTAGAAGTAACGAATAAAGTAACGATTGAGAGTAATTATTAGAAGTAACGAATAAAGTAACGATTAAAGTGATTAGAAGTAACGATTAGAACTAACGATTAAAAGTAACGGTTAAAGTACTGATTGGAAGTATCGTTTAAAATTAAACATTCACTGTAACGATTAAAAGTAACGATCGAAATTAACAATTTTTTAGTTTGCAGAAGAGAAGTACCTGAAAAAAGTAGCGATTGCTGAAGATATAAAAAAATTTTGTCCAATTTACGATTTCTAAATTACTTTAACCAGAAGCAAATTAAACTAGACTTGAATTAAACTGAATTTAACGCTTGCTAAATAAACTATCAATTGTTGTAATATTAAATTTATCGAAAAAAAAGTAGCGATTTGCGACGATTTTTTAATTAATAAGTCGATTGTATTTTTCTCTCGATTTTCAACGTTAAACGATTTAAATCGTTAATTTTATTCGCTACTTAACTTGTTTTTCTTCCTTTTCATCAGGGCACTCGCCGTCGCCAGACCTGGCTGCCAAATTCTGTTGCTAGGCAACTGTCGCCTGCCGCTCAACCTGCCGCCGATGACGTCACCTTCTATTGCCACATTCTCGACGTTCCGCTGCCGGGCGTCCAGCTGCCGCCTTGCCACCGTCGGCCGGCTCTGCTGACCCGCGGCGCCGCTCTGCCCGACGGCCTGGCGTTTCCGCTGTTCGTCGGCCGTCATCCGGCCGAGTTTCGTCCGGGCCGCGGCCAACCGTTGAGCCTCGCCGACAACCAGCTGGCTCGGCTGGTGGCCGCTCAGGCGCCGCTGACCCGCCTGATGCTGCGCTGCCACGCGCCTGGGCCGTTGATGAACAATCAGCTGGTGTTTGAATGGCCTGCCGCTGCCGCCTCTGGTTGCCATGGCAACAGGTGCGTCTGCCCGTTTCACTAATCTCTTTCTCCTCCCTGCATGCCCGTTTTATTGATTTATTCACTGTTCTAGGAGTAGCTCCTAGTGGCTAGTGCATCTGCCTCATGACCGGAAGGTCGCGGGTTCGAGTCCTGGCTTTGAGAGACAATTTGTGTGCCCTTGATAAAGACAGCTAATCCCGTAAAGCTTCGAGAATCCTATTTTGTCGCTTTCGGTACAAAATTGTCGCTAGGAGTCGGTGAAATTAGACTTCAACTGGTTTTTTCAATACGTGTCTGATGATTTCATGTACTATATTTAAATTCGCTGATGTTGCGCTATTTTTACTACTGATTAATTTAGTCATTAGTAGTGCGATCGGCATGAAAGTTTTTTAGTAAAATCAGCCTATCGCATTATCCCACTTTCAATGTAATTTCCCTACGTACTATTCAGCTCGGACAGCAACTCTGATGCGCCCGTCGAGACCATCTGCCTGCTGATTGGCGTGGTTCGCTTCGATCAGTTGAACAATCAGTCAGATGGAGGCATCGACTGGGAGCTGCTGGATCGTCTGAACGGACCCGACCCGCTGCTTGGCCCGCCGACTGTGGAAGGCGCCGCACTGGGCGGAGTTGGCAAAGATGGCGCGCCGCTGTTGCAAGCTGGAGTTCTGGTGCAGCGGTTGCAGGAGAAGGGTAGCAAGTCTTGGTGAGCCAGTCTTTGTTGGCTGCAAAGTATGCCGGTACAGCAGGTTTAGCATACTTAATCATTCTAGATAATTCTAGGAAAGCGTGTTCTTACAGACGAATCGCCTACAGAATATTTTCTAGTTCCAAGACAGACTAGAATCGCCCTAGAAATTTTGCAAGAATCATCACAGAAATTTTGCAAGAATCGTCACAGAAATTTTCCAAGAATCGTCACAGAAATTTTCCAAGAATCGTCACAGAAATTTTCCAAGAATCGTCACAGAAATTTTCCAAGAATCGTCACAGAAATTTTCCAAGAATCGTCACAGAAATCTTCCAAGAACCGTCACAGAAATTTTCCAAGAATCGCTGTCGTCATTTTTGAAGAATTGACCCAGCCAGTCCCCTATAATCGCCCCAGAGAGTCTCTAAGAATCGCCCCAGACTATCCCCCAAATATCGCCTAGACAGTCCCTCGGAATCTGCCCTGACATTTTCTAAAAATCACCATAGAAATTTTCTAAGAATCGCCGTAGACATTTTCCTAGAATCGCTCTTGGAATTTTCTAAGAATCGTTCTAGATAGTCTCCAAAATCACCTGTAGAAAATCAAAAATAAAAATCGGAAGGCTTCTAATAATCACCTCAGACAGTTTTTAAGAATCGCCCAAGAAATTTTCTAAGAATCGCTCCAGGCAGTTTCTAAGAATCGGCCTAGACATTTTCTAAGAATCACCCCAATCAGTTTCTGAGAATCGCCCTAGACATTTTCTAAGAATCACCCCAATCAGTTTCTGAGAATCGGCCTAGACATTTTCTAAGAATCGCTCTAGTCAGTTTCTAAGAATCGTCGCAGACAGTTTTTAAGAATCGCCCATGACGTTTTCTAAGAATCGCTCAAGACATTTTTTAAGAATCGCCGCAGACGAGCCCTCCCGCCGACCCAATTTTCAGGCACTACGTGACCGGGGTGCTGCCGAATGGCCTGGTGGAATTCAGCCGCACGCCGCATCTGGACGCCCTGGTCTACAACGCCAACGCCAGCAAAGGCAAAATGCAGGGCCTGATGAATCGGCAGAAGCGGACTAGCCGCGACCGGCTCACCAACCTGCTGGCAATGCCGGATGTGCAAGTGGAGCTGTGGTGCCAGCTGCGAGCTGTGCCAGCCATTGTGTACCGGGTCAACCAGCTGATGCTGGGCTGCGAGCTGCTGTCGCTGCTGAAGTCCGGCCTGGCGTCAACTGGCTGCACTGTTGACGAAACTCCTCAGCTGAGCTGCACCGCTGCCGTGACCGCGTCGGCTGAGGATC